>JACEFZ010002494.1:0-51759 GCA_014155875.1 Cepaea nemoralis | reverse complement strand
TTTGTCTTTTTTCTCATTCACTTTATCTTTAGAACTTTCAGCTTTTAGCTTTTAAATTTTTAGTTGTGTTTCTTGCTCCTCTCTCTTACTTTGGGCTAAGATCTCAGCTTGCCTCACTGCAGCTTCTGATTGTGCTTGTTGAAGCTTTAGAGCAGCTTCTGATTGTGCATGTTGAAGCTTTAGAGCAGCTTCTGATTCTGCCTCTTTACTTTTCAACGCCCTTTCGGCAGCTCTTTCATTCTGCTCAATCATACTGCTCTTGTTTCACAAGATATTCTGCATATTTACTTTCACTCCATGTTCTCAATTCCTCACCAGACATATTCATTTTTAAACCCATTTCAATGAAATCGTTTAAAGAAGACATGATGAACAATAGGTATGATGGAATAAATATAAACAAATTACTTATGATGTTAGTAGTTACAAATATTTATAGCACAGTTAATGTCTAAAGCCAGACTAACGAAAGTATAAAGAGAGATGAAAAAAAAAAATTTTATACTCAAGTAATCCTTGGTACTGTGCTGTTCAGTGGTGCTCGAAATCACACTGGAACATCTTTCGGGTTGACGCACAAAAATTTTTTGAAGTTCACCAGACTCAGGAAAAGTTGACATAAACAACCTGTACTTTTTAAACTAACCGAAATTAGAACGTTTGTAAATGTATGGTGTGTGTAATGTCACTGAAGTCTGTAAAGGTTTGTATGCTGTCGATTGTGGTAACGACTAACAACAACTTTCACGCTCACACTAACCCTACTCAATGACATTCAAGGGCACGGCCGCCATTTTAGATTTTAGGTACAAAATTTGTTGAATTTAGTGCTAAGTCTGAAGACGCCTCGGTTGGCTTCAAATAATATCTTCACACTTATAATTTAATTAAATCAACTCTATTAATTTGTTACTTTACCTTAATCTATGACTTGCGCACTTCTATCGGCATGTTCACATTCGCTTCAAACTCGGACACACACAAAAATTTACACGTTCGCATTTGATTCAAAACCCGGACGAAAGCCACCACATTCGCACTTGTCAGAGTCTTGCATGGAGCAAGACAAGTAGCTCGTTTTCTGGCAAGTGTGAAGTAATATCAAACTATCAAATCACACGAAGTGAATATCCGAAAGTATTATTCACACGTTTTATTGACGTGCTGCAGTTATTATCGCACAAACATCGCGCACTGACAATCCATAGCAATCATTACAGCATGAACAATATCACTACAATACATAATAATACATGCAAGTAATAAACATCTCACTTACACGTCACACTATACAAGCGTTCGAACCAGTCTGCCACTGTCGTACAGGCTAGCTCTCAAGGCAGATTCAAACTCAACTCGCATTCCCTTGCGACCTGTCCGTTCAACGATCTAAGCCCATCTGCCAGTTCTGGCGTCTTACACGCTTACACGCTCACGTCAGCTGGTGTCCCCTGCACGGTTCACGGGGTGAACTCAATTGCTGTGCGTGGCTACCTAACCGGGTGTCGGTAACGACGCCGCGTTCTCTCTGCCGTGTTTAACATCACTCAGGGTTGCGTGTTGTTATGTTGTCTGGCGTTGGTACAGACAACGCGTCGCAACCTCGGATGTGAGACCTTGACAGGGACAGGTCATATATATTAAGTAGAAGAGTGTATGAGCACAAAGCTGCTTTAGGAAATCAAAAATGAACAATTATAAATTAAAAATAAGAAAATCATTAGAAATGGCAAGGTTAGGCCAGCTCGGCGTGGGTTCAAATGGTGTTGAGAATTTTGGATGGAATGATGAGATATTACTTGTCAAGAACACTGATGATAAGTGCACCTCCCAGCATGACACATGATGACTGTCGGTAGGCATGATGTCTTGATTCCCTGGAAATATTCCTGATCTCACAAGATAACACCAAGATCTAGGCAACTTTGTTCCAGTGGTGAAACATTTTTTTTGTTTACATTTTAATTTTATGTTTATGTGAGAGAGCCTGAAGATTGAAATAGAGAGATTTCCACAATGCTGCTATATTTATTTGCTTCATTGTGACTATAGGTCAACATAATCTTTTATATACGTTTGGCATGTTCTGGTTGATAAAAATAAATGCACTGGCTGTAGAAACAAATAATTTTAATATTACTGACAGCATTTCTGGAGTTTAGAACAAATACTGATGCTGTATAAACTTGAAGCTTCCCATTGACATATCTTCTTCTTCTGCTTTCATCCGGAGTTTTTAGACATGATTGCATTGTGCCTGTTTACAGCAGAGCTGTGTTTTTTCACCGTTAGGCCGACACATCCGACTTCTGCGGGCATTTGTTGACCGGGTTAACCTTCCCAGGGGTTTCGTAAGACGTTTGACTCTCACTGTTGTGGTGTTATTCCCCCATCCCAACTGGCCCATTTAGAACAGCAGAAGACATAACGGTCAGCCTTCAAAGGAAGGCAGGGGCAAACCATGGGCATTCCCCACCATCCAAGGAGGCTTCTATAATTGCAGAGCCAACACATAGCGCTCTGGTACTGGGCTCACCCAAGGAATCGTCATGTCCTAAACATGGCTGCTTAGCCTCACTTCCGTATATTGGGCCCTCCGTTCACCACAGGCTGTTCTTCAAGAAAACCAGAAGAATGCAGTCTGCAGATAACATCAACACAGTCAGCTTTTGATTCGGACTTTCCACATCATGGATTTGCTATCCAAGCAATATTCAATGTGCTACTAGGGACACTTTTTCCATCTTTGATGACTGCCCACATAATGAGATTTCGATTTGGACTTTCCACGTAATTGATTTGCTAGCCAAGCAACATTCCATTTCATGCCTCTGGGACGCTTTTGTTACCGACATACCTGTGGTATGAAGTGTTGCAGTCTAAGTTCTTCTTCATGCACCTTTAGATGTCAACCTGAATGTAGTTAAAGTTAGCTGCGGTCAACTTGAGCTTGTTGATATCTCCATAGAGCTTGTCCTCAAATGAAGCAAGTGTGGGCCAATATATCTTTCTCTGTTCTGCATATATTGGGCATTCCTGCAGAAAATGTTTAGCTGTCATTTTTCCAGTTCCACAATTACATTGATCAGTATCTCCTGTCTTTAGTTTATTGAACAATCAGTATTTCAGCATGTTATGTCCTGTGCGGAGTCTGAAGATTGCTACTTGTTCTCCTCGGTTAAGTTTGTAATATGCATCATTTTTCTTGTGGCCTGGATTCTCTGATTCCCATTTGATTCTATAAGTGCTTTTTATCAACCTCTTTGCCTCATTATAGGTTATGTCTATGTCAGGCTGAGGTAGTCGTCTGCCCTCTTTTGCTAGCCTGTCAGCCTCTTCATTTCCACGTATACTGCAATGTGATGGAATCCACTGTATTACAACATTTTTCCATTGACATATATTAAACAAGGCAAAAGCAAGTGGAGTTCATGTTCCGATAATGTACAGCTAATGTAAAATTTAAAATACAAATTGTAAGATTGTGTTTTCTGTGATGTAGTTAACAGTGTGATATATAGGGATTGTCTGTACAGGCAAGTGTGAGCTTTCCATATCATTTATTATGAACACATTTGTTTTCACCTAGTCTACCTCTGAACCTGGTGGTGATGATGTGGCTTCCAGTGAGAAAGGTGAGTTGAGGAAGTAAAATTAAATATGGAAGATAGTAACAGCAGCAGGATTTGGCAATAAAACATACATCAAATAATGGCAAATCTCTTAAAGATGACTTCATAGCAAACAAGATAAAAGACAAAGTTATGTGTGGGGGGGGGGGGGGGGGGGGGGGGGGGGGGGGGGGGGGGGGGGGGGGGGGGGGGGGGGGGGGGGGGGGTTTAGACGAGTAAGTGAGTGATTGATTTTCTCGACTTGGTTAAGTATTTTAGGAGATTTTGTTGGTGCCCATTTTAGACCAGGTTAACAGGAGTCTAAATGGGTACCAGAACAATTATCTAGAAAGTAGAAGTGGCCAAAGTGATATTGACCACACCACACACCAGGTATTGATTGGTGTAAAAATATGAAGCTAGACCATATACCCAATATGTCTGATGGTGTGAAAAGTGGTCCTTTACTTACTTTACATTTTACTTATTACAATATCAATAAATCTGGCTGTTTCTGAACAAAATCCATTTATACGAGAGTAAGTTAATAAGTAGATCACAAATGGCTGTAGAAAAATAACTAAATATGATAACAACTTGAAAACAGTTTATTTTTATACAAATATTGTCCCTTTATTTCTCAACATGATTTCCACCAACATTGATGCACTTATCCCATCGTTTTACCAGTCCTCCCAAACCGGCTGCAAAGAACTGCGTGCGGATAAGAACGGTGGGATAAATGCATCAATGTTGGTGGAAATTATGTTGAGAAATAAAGTGACAATGTATGTATACAAATAAATTGGTTTCAAGTTATCATAGTTAGTCATTTTTCTACAGCCAATTGTAACTTACTTATTACCTTACCCTTGTAATATTATATTGATTTGCTTACTAGTGTCATAATTTGTTAATCATGTCCCCATATTTGCAGTTTATTAATTTAGAAGTTGGTGTATGCAATTTTGTAATTACAAATTAACCGTTAGTTAATCAGCTGAGTTATATATAAGCAAAGCTCTTCAAGCAGGTTGAAGAGTGGCAGATTGATTGATTGATTGATTGATTTAGGAATCGACATCACAGCATTCGGGGCATTCCCATAAGTGCTCCGTCTCCATCCTCAGCAGCCAGCGAAGAGTTCCAACACTAATAATACCAGTAGCAATCTGATTATAAGTCCGTCTCGCCTTTCCTTTGAGCGTTGAGCGTCGGCCAGATCCCTTCGTCACTCCTCGTTGTCTCATTCTTGCCAGACCATGGTAATCCATTTGCTCCTCCGAGGTGTGCACGTGCTTCCACAAGGCCGCGACCACGTCTGCCTTGTCATGTATCAATACTCCACCAAGTTCTGCAGAGCCAGCCAATCTGTCCGCCTGTTCATTTCCCAGCACACCGGCATGCCCCGGAGAAAAGATCCAGGCGATGCTTGTCACCCGTGACCTCCGAAGCGAAGCAAGCCACTCCGCACGAAGTCTGCCCGTCCTCACCCTCGTCAGCATGCTTTCTGAGTCGGTGACAATCACGATGTGTGTGTGTGTCGTATTCTCCATCCAGCGGAGAGCCGCAGTGACTGCCTCCACCTCCATTCTTAAGCTGGATGTTGTGGTGAAGAGTGGCAGATAAACCAATCAACCAACCAACAGTCTAATAAATAATTTAATGTCAGTAATGTTAGCTATCCTTTATTGGTTTCCTCGGTGTATTTAAACATCAAAATAATTTCCTCTTTAGATACTCACCTGTCTTGGCTTCGTGAACAGCGCACATCCTTACAAAAACACTTGCCACTTTCAAAAGGAGAGCATGTGTTGGCAAGGTGGACAGATGATGGCTGGTATTATAAAGGTATCAAACAGACATGTGTTCAAGTATTTCAATTAATTACAAGACTATTACAGATTATTATTATATACTTTATTATTGTCTTGTGTAGTCTGCAAGCATCGGCAGGCTACTAATTTTCACTTTTCATCCCTCCTGGAAGAGGCTGGCAAATCTAACCCTACTGGCTGTAGGGCCAGGTGCAGTCCACACATTGTAGACATGTAGATTTACAAGTAAAAATGTTCTTTCCACTCAGCAAAGGTGGAGGAAGGTACCAATGACTTACTTTAGCTCGTTATGAGTCTTTGGCAGGTTTAGTAACGACAACGAGAAATGACTGGCCAACACCAGCGTCTTAAGCTCCACATCTTTTATTATAAATACAGTTGACAACAAGTCCTGATGCACCACCAAATTCACGCCAATCTCACTCACTGGATGACAAGAAAATTGTCATCACATACGTACACAACCACTCGCATGCCAACTAAGCAAAGTCAATAAGACTATGAAGGCGTTATCGTCTTAAGTGTAAACATGCCACTCTTCTCATCATTACACATTATGTTAAAGTCGTCTACTTACAAATGGCATGACACACGAACTCCTGATACTCATTTTTGTCGTGCTCTTGTTTCGGCAATCGATTGGTGGTTGACTGACTTCATAATCTGACTGTTAGCTAGTCCAGGAAACTTTCCGACACTTTGATTATACACAGAGCTTATTCTTCTCTTCCACATTGTAGCTGAATGCTTTGTACATGATGTTCAGTTCACAAAATCTTTTCCATCAATCTTGCTGTTATAGTGAGAGGTGTTCTCGCTAGCAAACTTCTTGGCCGATTAATTCTTATTCGGTGTGTTGGTCACGAGATCGACTTCGTCACCTGACTGACCTTGACCCATTGCGTGCACGCTGATCACTCTTTATGTTGGTTCATTATTCAGTCTACTGAAGTTTGTTTTTCTCAGTGATGATTATTCATTACTTTCTGTCTGAACTTGTGAGTTTCTCTCCTCACTGCCTTCTCTTCTATTTCCGTTAATTCTTATCCAAGTCATTTTCAGAACATGGCAGAAAGGTGCATATGTGTGGGTGGGTGTGTGCATAGTTCATACACACACATGCATGTGCATGCATGTAGGTTTGTTGAAAGATGAGGAAACGTCAATGCTAATTACTTTACAGCACCTTGTTTTGTAACAGCAAATCAAAACAGCAAGGCACACACACACACACACAATTTTTTCAGAATTATAAAATAATGAGCAAAATACAATAATTAAAAGCTTTTTTATGTTTGTATCTTTTTGTAAATGTATCTTTGATATACATTTTCATTAAGTATTTGATATTTTTATTTCATAAATCCTTAAGTGACAATAGTTTTTCCAAATGTAATGTTTACCTTGAATTTATTGTATTACTGAGTACTATTTCAAATATGTATATCAAACAGGTATTGTCATGCACTACTTTGGGAACTGTAGTTATGAAATACAAGACAGCTGTGGATACACTGAAAGAATCTGGCGAGAAGATATGCTTCAGATACACAAAGAACCTAATAAAGCTTTAGAAGTAAGTCTTCAATGACAGTACACAATTTTAGCCTTTCTCATTCTCTTATTGATATCATCATAACCCAGTGGCTTCTCCTATGTTGTACTTTACCCTAATAAGTCTGTTGAAATGTCTCTCTATCATAAGCCTCATGTCCGGCCTCTCTTGCTGCCATGTGTAAATTATGTCACATATTGCATTCATCTATGTTTTGTTATTTCTCTTCTTTGCTTGCCCAGTACACCTTCCACCATTGTTATCTTTACCATGTCTTCTCACATGCCAACATATTTCACTTTTCTCAGTCTTATTTGTATTAGTACTAGTCTGCTTCTGTATTGATTTCTTTTTGGATTGATCTGTTTGTTCTCTTTTTTATCTCTGTATTTTTAATACTTTTCTGTAACACTTATACCCAAAGCATATATGTGCTTTGCAGGTGATTTGTTAACTGCCTAAGCTTCACAGGAAATACACATGCACTCAGTATTCTGACTCTCATATTGACATAGATAACTTAAATTATAGTTAGTTGCTGTACATTTATTGCTTTATTGCAAAGGAGATCAGAGCACTAGTCTAGAAGACAATATTGATATTCTGCACAAATCCCAGCTGAACTGAATAACTTCAGAATAAGCTCTGTCATTCAGTAGTCTTGCTTCCAAACAAAGTTCTGTTATTTGTCTAATAACTTCTCTAGGTTCTGTCTCTTGTATAAGTCAGCTAGTATTATGGACGTCAACTTTGGTGTCATAACATTTGTCCAGAGATGCTGGTTTATCAACTCACCATGGACAGATTTTTTTTTTAAAGTATAAGTATAAAAATATAAAACTAAGACGAGATCTCACAAGGGAGATCACAGCTGGAAAAACAAAAAGTTTTGGAACCATATTGAAAACCCAGAGTAGCACCAGACAGTTGCTACACCAGCAGGGAACAAGTGGTCATCAAATGTAGCAGTTTGACTTGGAATATTACATATAGCAATCAGTCCATGTTTGGCAATATACAGAAGTTCTTCATGAAGCACACAAGAGAGAACTAGATCTTTCTCTTACCTTAATAACTAATTGTTTGGAATGTTATTTGATTATTAATTGCTTGTACTATGACTGGCATGGGTGATCATTCTTCTAAAGACTGTCATTCTTCTTTCTGACTGATTTGATCATTCTTTTCTTTTGGTGGTATGTTACGGGCACATCAGGCTGTTCTTCTTTGGCTCCTTCCTTAGCCAATTAATCAGCTCTGTCATTTTCTGGTACTCCACAGTGCGATGGTATCCACTGTATGGTGACCTTATGCTGACTGCTAAGTTCAGAAAGTAGTGTCCTTAGTTCTGGCAATTTCCCAGACAGGAGCGCCTCGAGTACTGATTTTGCATCTGTCAATAGCACCACAGGTTGTGTACCATTCCTGGTATTTAGTAATTTCTCTGTTGCTATCTTGATTGCCTCAATTTCAGCATCATAGTTATGGCAGTACTTTCCTGTCGGTACTCTGGCTGTGTCCCTGGTATTATTTGGGTATTCTATGTACACTCCCGCTCCTCCATTTCGAACAGCATTTTGTGCTGACCCATCTGTGTAGACTCGGATCCAGAGGTCCTGTGGGTATTCTTCATCAAGGAAGCTGAGAGTGACTGTTCTGCGCTGCACACTGTTCTATTCTTCCTTGTCAAATATTCCTCTCACTTTTGTCTGGATTTGTAATGATAGTCTATGCTCATCTTTCCATGGAGTTCGCTCTGGAATAGTTGTTAGGGGGATACCAACTGTGGGCAGATCGGTGGTTTCTCTGCAGAGTCGTTTGGCCTGGTGGATAAAACTACTTCTTTTCAACCGCCCCATAGCTAGGTTTTCAAATCTGTTCTTCATAGGGTGGCCTGGCAAGCTGAGGAACTTTTCTGCTTGTATTAGCGTTTTCGTATCTCTGCGCTCATTCAGTGCATGTGTCCTCCCCATCTTCTCCATTTCCACTATAGGGGTTAATCTCATCCCTCCTGTGGTGACTCTAAGTGCTTGATTTTGCACTTTGTCCAGCTCTTGTAGTGTAATTTTTGATGCCGAACACCATGCAGTTGACCTGTATTCCAGGTGTGGTCGTTGTCACAGGGCTGGTGGCGGCTGTTGGGGGTTGGCGCTGTAGTGCAGCCATCAGCTGTCTCTGCGCTCTGGCTCGTTGTATGATCTATGAGTGAGCTGGACCCTGAGTGTGTGTGTCCCTGCCTATAGCAGACGATAACAAGACAACCATAACACCCAAAAGGACTTGAGTAAACTCTGGTGCAGTGATGAGCAACAGTATATTGACAGTTGGCAAGACATGAATGAAGTACTCACATGCTGATGATGCTGATGCCTTCAGGCCCTCACACCCGTCTAACATTCCTTCATCATTCCCACAACATGCACTGTCAACCCGGCTACAGTCCTAAGTGTCTAGGTTACCCTAACGTTACCTGATGCAAGAAGCGTTCACACTATCCCACTCGCGTGTCTGAAGCTACCATCGATTCATGGCAGCTCGTTAGCCTGCATCCGTTATTCCGACCTCTGGGCAACCTGCCGATGCCCGAAGTGCTAGATTTCTTCACCGGCTAAATCCATCTTCGTTCGATGCCTGATCGTGTAAGGAGTTGCGATGTTTCGTGCAGTGTTCTCATGTGAGTGGAGTGCGTGCGTGCGTGCTTTGAAGGTACACTGTTCAAATCTGCCTGCTACATGTGAGTCGTGTCGTGGCTTGCCAACAACTTTGCCTGCCACATGTGAGTCGTGTCGTGGCTGGCCATAAACTGACTCACGACAACCGTTTGGTTGTCAATATACGCACTTGTGACGTCGCCTTTGTTCCGTCTAAGTGCTCTATCGTGCTCATATGTTTACCTTCTTCTTATTCCATGTTCTGGTGCACTTAGTCACTCTTTTAATTCTGTCTGGCTGTCATTCAGGCCATGACAGTCGTATGCTCTGTTGATAAACTTTGCTAAGTATTTTCCCACTGGCTCCCCATGTGGTTCTACTTAGCTTTCTCAGGATGGCTATTTTCCTTCTGGCTTTTGCTACTGCTTTGTTGATGTGCTTTCTCCATGTCAGCCTGCCATCAAATGTTACTCTAAGGTATGTTGGTTCTTTATCTTCTCTTAGGGATGTTCCATTTATCTGGATGGTCCCTGCCTTTTGTTTTAGGGAGAGGGTAAATAGGGTGGTGCTGCACTTGTCAGTGTTTATGCTGACACACCATCTATTTGCCCATGCAACAAATGTATCTAAAGCTCTTTGTAGTAATCTGGTGGCCACTGATGCATGTTCATTTGTGCTCCATAGAACCAGGTCATCGGCGTACATTGTGGCTTTAATTCCATGCCGTAGATTAGCAACTAGATCATTGATGAAGATTAGAAAGAATGTGGGGGGCAAGACTCCGCCCTGGGGAATTCCGTGACGCAGTAGTACTTTCTTGCTCTTTAGTCCGTCTATCTGTACTCGGGCTCTTCTGTTGTGCAAGTATGCTTTCACCCATTTGTACATTCTTCCATTGACTTTGCAGTTTCTCAGTTTATTCATCAAACCTTCTTTCCAGACTTTGTCAAAGGCTTTCTTCAAATCTATCCATGCCGCAAGCACCAGCTTCTTCTCTTGGAATGCATCCTCAATTTCTTGAGAGAGGTAGGTTGTCTGATCTTCCGTAGAGTAGCACTGCCTAAAGCCAGCCTGCTGTGGCACAAGGATGTTTTTACTTTCAATGTACCACTGCAGTCTGTGATATTGATGATGCGCTCCAATGTTTTGCAGAGACAGCTGGTGAGGCTAATTGGTCTGTAGCTAGAGGCAATGGAACTATCTTTCCCTGATTTTAGGAGGGGTATCATGATTGCTTCTCTCCAGGCTTGTGGAACATTGCCTAAAGTCCAGCTCTTATTGAAGATCTGCAACAGCTTTGCTTTGGCCTCTGTTCCTAGGTTCCTGATCATTTCATTGGAGATACCATCAGCTCCTGGTGACTTTCTCATTTTCAGTTTTGATATGGCTAGCTCCAGTTTGCTGATTGTGATGGGTGCCTCCAGAACCTCATGTACTATTTCCTTCTGTCCTGTATGTTGCCATTTCTCTTGAATCTCTTGTTGTTTCTCTGGACTGATTTTGATATTGTTATCTTGTGCGAATGAGTCTGCAAAATTTGCTTGCTTTCTTGTTAAGATGTTTCCATCTTTATGTAGTGCAATTTTTGAGTTTCTCCCTGTGCCCTCATCGTTAAGTTGTTTTATTAGCTTCCACAATTTCCTTGTGTCTCTTTCAAAGTTCAGAGACTCTGTTTTTTCCTGCCAGCTTTTCCGTCTAGCCTGTAGCTTGGCCCTTTGAAATTTTGCTTTTGCATGCTGGAATTTATTGTGGTGCTCTTGGCTTTGTGTGGCCTCTGCTTGCTTTCTACATACTTCCACATCATTATGCAACTGTTCCAGTTCACTACTCCAGTAGGGTTTGTATTGTTTACGGGCCCCTCTTGGTACTGTTTCTCACACTGCCTGTAGTATGCATTTCCCAAACTCTTCAACTACTTTATTTATGTCTTTCTCAGTGTTCAGGTTTCTAACCAGTATGCTGGTGCGATTCTTGTACATTGCCCAGTCTGCTTTCTTGTAGTTCCACCTCGAGAGGGTGCTGCTTTCACTTACAAGCTCTCATTTTCTACAGTTAGAAAGACTGGCCAATGGTCACTGTCACCAAGTTGTTTCCCAACGATTCGTGTAATGTTCCACTCCAGGTCTGGTGAATGAAAAGCCAGGTCAGGTGTAATTGTAGAGTGCCATGGTCTCGAGTAGAAAGTATGTGGGTCGGACGGCTTGTTAACCAAGGTGAATCTATTCTCATCCTGCCAGTCTTCCAGTCTCTCTCCTCTCTGGTCCATGTGATCATAGCCTCAACTCTGCGAGTGGCTGTTGAAATCGCCGCACACAATCATTTTTTCTGTTAATGGTAGTGTGTCCAGTGCCTGTGGGTGGTCACTTGGACAGTAATAATTGATCAGATGTAGGTCTGTATAGCCTGTTTTAAGTTTAAGTGTCTGATACTCAGCCCCTTCCATATATACTTCGATTTCGGAAGCAGTGATGTTATTTTTTACAAGGGTAAGTATCCCACCTTTTTGCTTGTCCTTTCGGTCAGATCGGTAACGCTGGTAGCCTCTCATTTTGAAGGCTATATTTTCGTTGATTTGAGTTTCTTGCAAGCAACATATGCTTACTTTTTCTTTGTCCAGGATGTTTTCTAATTCTACTTTTTTGTTGCTGACTCCAGTGCATTATTTTAAGTCTTTGTTTAGTATGGCCAGCTGTTCTATTCTCATGTCCCCTGGCTCCACAGGACATCTGAGAAGGACCTCCAGTAGTTGGGGGTTGGACCCTTTCGAGACATAGGGCCCAGCACTGCACCTGCCTGGGGGTCCAAAGCAGGGCGAGCACCATAACTTTTAGCAGCAGTCGACATATTCCATTTTGCGTAATTGTGTGGCATCCTGATTTCTGTGGTGCGCCTCCTGGCTGGTTGGCTCCGTCTTCAGCACCTTTCCTTTGCTAGAGCAGACTGTGGTCTCACTCGAGTTTAGATGTGTACACACGCACACACGTGTCTGCATATGCATGTATGTGTATACACATCTAGAGCACACTGGTTATTTTCTGGCACCAGATACTCGCCATCGTCCCTTCTCCTGTTAGTTAAAACAGTTCCGCCATGTGAAGGCCAGGAGTTGGACTTTTGCTGCAGAGGTTATGTATTCACGAGCCATGATTGATTGATTGATTGATTTAGGAATCGACATCACAGCATTTGGGGCATTCCCATAAGTGCTCCGTCCCCATCCTCAGCAGCCAGCGAAGAGTTCCAACACTAATAGTACTAGTAGCAATTTGATTATAAGTCCGTCTCGCCTTTCCTCTGAGCGTTGAGCGTCGGCCAGATCCCTTCGTCACTCCTCGTCTCATTCTTGCCAGACCATGGTAATCTATTTGCTCCTCCGAGGTGTGCACGTGCTCCCACAAGGCCGCAACCACGTCTGCCTTGTCATGTATCAATACTCCACCAAGTTCTGCAGAGCCAGCCAATCTGTCTACCTGTTCATTTCCAGCACACCGGCATGCCCCAGAGAAAAGATCCAGGCGATGATAGTCACCCGTGACCTCCGAAGAGAAGCAAGCCACTCCGCACGAAGTCTGCCCGTCCTCACCCTCATCAGCATACTTTTTGAGTCAGTTACAATCACGATGTGTGTGTTTCGTATTCTCCATCCAGCGGAGAGCCGCAGTGACTGCCTCCACTTCCATTCTTAAGCTGGATGTTGTGGTATCATATGCCAGGCTCTCCTGCCCCAGACATTGACCATTAGCTTTGGCTATGAACCCTCAGCCACTTCTCTCACCTTTTGACACCGAACCATCTGTGTAGATAATCACATCACTCGTGTGAGCATTGTCCTGAATTAGTTGCTGGATTTCCACTTCCGTGGCCCCTGCCTGCACTCCCAGCTTAATGTGATTATAACTCTGCAGAAGTCTGACTGCTCCGCTGGCACTCTGACCCACTCCTCTCCACGCCTAATGTTCTCCAAGGGGCACACCTGTCTGATCGTATCCTCCGCCTGAGCCATCCATGATTTCCCTCTTATCAGTCGCTGAGAGTGCAGGACGGCTGCTATCCAGTTCACCAACCAGGGATTGACTCCCTTCTCCATCAGTGCAGTCATCAAAATATCATATCGAACTCTATTGTACGCATCCTCGAGGTCAAGCGAGGTCGCCATCGTTTCCTGTCTACTCTGGAACCCCTCATAAACATCAAAGGCAAAAGTGGCTGCATTAGACCAGGTATCTTTTCCTGGCCTGTAGCTCCCCAGGCCTCTTGGAAGAAGCTTCCCACTTTCCAAAAACTCTTGCAGCTTGACAGCGACTATCTTCTCTAAAACCTTCCCAAATGTATTTTGAAGGGTGATGATCCTAAAGCCGCTAAGCTTTGAATGATCCTTGAATGGTTTTGGGAGAGGGATGAGATAGCTGTGCACCCAATCCTGCGGTACTGATGCTGTCCTAATGCTCTGGTTAAAGCAGTCGGTCATCTCCTCCAGGTCTGCTTCGCTCAAACCCATTGAGCCATTGGGGTATTTAAGCAATGTTGGGTGCTCACCCCAACACTGCGCCCCGGCTACATACAGCAATTTGGAACCATTCTCTGTCTTCATCATCTATCAGTTATTACAATATGTTCCAGATCTTCTCCTCTCATAATGTGACAAAATATGTTGACTGCTTCTTTTTGATGTTTGTGATAAGCTCTGTGTATCTTAGTCTCCTTTAAAATATGTATATTACTCATTTTGAGTGTTCAAGATATTGTCATCATTCTTCTATAAAAACATTTCTGTGGCTTCAAGGAATTCTTTTGTCTGTTTACTAACTGTTCTGGTTTCACGGCGATGTATTAAAATTAGTTCTATGTAACATGCAAGAAATCTTATTCTAATTTCCAATGACAAGGACTTCTGTTCTTTATGTCTGTGATAAATCCCAACTTATGTTTTTCATGCAATTAAAAACTTGAATTTCTGTACTTGCTTCAAAATAATGTCACTGACTTTAACTGTACATTTAAGCATTATCTGTTTCTTTAATACTACTATGACTTGTTAGTCTCATAAATATTATGTTGTAAATTTCTACATACCACTGACATTATTAGGGAAAAGAAAATGGAGAAGACCAAGAGAGACCATGCATAGAATCATCATCAGAGAGGGCTCATTCAACGGCCAAACAAACATCCAAGATCTACAACAGGTAGCAGTAAACCACCAGACATAGAGAGCCATGCCTTCTGCCCTATGCGCCGCTTTGGACACAAGAGGAAAGACTAACTAACTAACTGACATTATGTTTCAAATTTCTACATACAACTGACATTATGTTTCAAATTTCTACATACAACTGACATTATGTTTCAAATTTCTACATACAACTGACATTATGTTTCAAATTTCAGATTAACCACTGTGTCATTGCACCTCATCCACAACACAAGTCCAGTTATGCCCCAGGAATAATTGAGCAGATACATGACAACAATATCCAGTTGAAATGTTATGATAATCAAGTTATTTCAACAGAACCACAAGATGTATACCGTATCTCCTACCAGAAATACAAACTGGATGTTGAGTATATCAAAAAGAAAGAGAACGACCTTGTACATAGTGTCGTGATTGCAAGATGTGATGAAGCAGGGGTCTACCTTTCAGGTAATTTCTATTCACCATTTACAGTGTAAAAGCATCTTCCATTTTGGTTGTTTCTCTTACCCCGTTCAATACCAAGCAAGTTATCATATGTGGAGGTGGAGTGAGTCAGAGGTTATGATAGCTAGCTTGCACAGACCTGGTTCAATTCATGGCACAGACTGAGAGTATTTCCATAAATAAGAGAAGGTGGTTTTACAGACAGATGCTGACAATCCCTTGAACAGCCAAAATAAGTAATCTAAATATTTTGTAAGAGGCTAAAACAAATAATGTTTATCACAAACCTTCCAAAAAAATACCTTTTTAAAAATACCCAAAAACCTTACTCTCATTATGAAAAGAACAAAGATTGAAACATATGATAATAATTAGAAAGGTTTGTGGAAGACAATGATAGGATGTTTTTTTATGTCACAGAAAGTGTCAGCACATGAACTGGTGCATGCTGTTGGAGATTGTAAGATGTGGAGAAGCATAATTGTCCATGCTAATCGACAAGGTGTTTATTGTTGATGGACTGGAAGAAGCTGGCGTGAGTACACCATTAAAACATATGATAAAAAGAGATGGAGATCTATTACAGCCAACGTTTGTTTTTTAAACAAACAAACACTTGAAATGGTCTGAGCATATTCTGTAACAGACAACTCTCCATATGCTCATTTGTTATTCAACACATTGTATATTTTTTTCGGAAGAACATACAACATTATTGTGGATGTTGGCTGGTTGTGAATTCTCCCGAAGTCTTTCAGGTCTGGTAACTGACTAAGCCTTGAAAAAGACTTGCATCTATGGGAGTGAAACTGGTGTGGAACCTTTTCTCCTGACCTGAGATCAAAGTACCATCACCACACAGACTGTGTGGCATAGTTCTCCTTCCCTTGAAACTTCTCCTTGATTCAACACAGCACACACAGATAGGCTGGGGGATCAGGCCTACATTGGTCATGATTGATTCAGCACAACACACACAGATAGGCTGGGGATCAGGCCTACATTGGTCATGATTGATTCAGCACAGCACACACAGATAGGCTGGGGAATCAGGCCTACATTGGTCATGATTGATTCAACACAGCACACACAGATAGGCTGGGGGATCAGGCCTACATTGGTCATGATTGATTCAACACAGCACACACAGATAGGCTGGGGAATCATGCCTACAATGGTCATGATTGATTCAACACAGCACACACAGATAGGCTGGGGAATCAGGCCTACATTGGTCATGATTGATTCAACACAGCACACACAGATAGGCTGGGGGATCAGGCCTACAATGGTCATGATTGATTCAGCACAGCACACACAGATAGGCTGGGGATCAGGCCTACATTGGTCATGATTGATTCAACACAGCACACACAGATAGGCTGGGGGATCAGGCCTACATTGGTCATGATTGATTCAACACAGCACACACAGATATATAAATGTCACTGCATAATGCCGTCTTCACTAACCTGGCTTCACAAGTGTTGTATGTATGGACTATGTACTTAAAATTCTTGTGTTATTTTTACTTGAAAAGTGTATCTATCACCTATATGCCATGAAGTGCTGTAAAGTTTAGTCTGCATTCTTCTTAAACAGCATTATTGTCAGTCTATACAGTGAAAATATGTGCACCAACAACATGTGGTGCTGATGAAGAAGCACCAAGGTTTTGTGGTGAAATCGAAATGGTGACCTCTCAAATCGGTTATAAAAAATTAAAATAATACTTAGAGATTTCAGCATAAAATTAGGACAGGAGTGAATTGAAGATGTGGTTGGTGAATATGATTTAAGAAAAAGAAACCTTAATGGATTTTTAAAAAAAACTGATGGACTGGGCAAAAATAAATTACCTGTTGATTGGAAACACTTGGTTTAAACAGCACACGAGATGACTGTACACATGAAAAGTCCTGATAAAACAGTAAATAAAATTGACTATACCAACAAATTGTAAAAAGACAGCTTATGGTCGTCACTAACAAGAACGAAATACCACAATGTAATATACAAGTAAATGGGAATATTCTTCAACAAGTGAATCGGTACAATTATCTTGGAACAGTCATAACATCTGATGGGAGATGCCTTGAAGAGATTAGAACAAGAATCGCCATGGTGAAAGTAGCCTTTAGCAAGATGAAAAACATACTGACCAATAAAATGTTGTCAATTGAAACGAGAAAAAGAGTGTTGAGGTGTTACATAGAGCCTGTTCTTTTGTATGGATGTGAAACTTGGACAATGAGCAGTCAAGCTGAAAAACATCTGATGGCTGCAGACATGTGGTTTCTGAGGAGAATGCAAAGAATACCACGGACAGACAGAAAAACCAATGACCAAGTACTACAGGAGACAAATGAAAATCATAAATTGATTAGAGAAATTAGACGTAGACAGTCAAAATTTTTTGGACATGTTATGAGAAGAAATGGATTGGAGAACTTGGTGACAACTGGCAAGATTGAAGGGAACAGACCAAGGGGAAGACTGAGAAGTAAATACCTGGATGGCTTGGCCACATGGCATGGTCAAGACAGGAACACTGAGCTGATCCACGACTCTGGTGATCGAGTGGAATGGCGAGTCATGACCGCCCACGCTTTCTGGCATGGCACATGATTGATTGATTTATACCAAAAAACAAACAAAATTTGTCCCTAATCAGTTTCCTGATATGAGTCTGTGATGTCATAGGGCCATCGCATGTTGTCAGTCTAAATGCAAAGAGGAATAAGTGGCCAATCTTTTCCTCACTTAACAGGCAATTAACCCAAACATTAAACCCTCATCCGACTTGCTAATGACATTATCAGTGCAGTTTCCGATCAACTTCGTTTAGATTGACCACATATCAAATAATACAAGATTTAGTTATGCATTGTTACATTTTAAGAAAATGCCAGGCACTGACTGTAACAATTGATCATGTCCCATAATGTGGACAAATAAATAGTAAGATTGAAAAGAGAAAAAATGGGGTTGAGGACACGATATTTAATATAGATATTTTAAGATCAGATAAAGAAATTCAAATACAATAACAGAGTGATTGTGAGAAACAGATACAATGCCATACCTAAAATTCAAAGCATTAATAAACACTTGGAAATGCTGAAAAACTCCTACCATCAAACAAGCGATATCACCAGAAGCAGCTCAGAAGAAATTGATGATTGAAGAAATCTAAAGATTTATGGACAATAGAAAACAAAATATACATGACAAAGAAGAATATTATAAGATAATAAAGAAATAAGAGTTAATTGCATAAAGATGACACAAAAATTTATTAAAAGGCAGTGACACAAAATTGATTTAAATTATGTTAAAGATTAAAAAATTATACAGACACAAATAAGTGATTTGACTGACAGAAATATAAGATCAAAGACAGGAAAGGTATTAATAGAAGAAGATACATTCATAAGAGAAATATATGATTAGACAGAAAGGGAGCACTCGAGAGATTTAATCTGCTGAGCGTTGAGGGTGATAGAACACCTTTGGGTTTGAAGTAATCCAGTGATGTTCATTCTGTTATAAAGAAAACAAAGAAGAAATATGTAAAAGCATTTTAATCTGATGAACTAAGTGTTTGGATAGATTATGTAAAATATAAATTATAGCATTCATAACATGACCATGTACTACAGGAGACAAATGAACAGCGTAAACTGATTAGAGAAATTAGACGTAGACAATCAAAATTTTTTGGACATGTTATGAGAAGAAATGGATTGGAGAACTTAGTGACAACTGGCAAGATCGAAGGGAACAGACCAAGAGGCAGACCGAGAGGAAAATACCTGGATGGCTTGGCCACATGGCATGGACGAGACAGGAACACTGAGCTGATCCACGACACTGGTGATCGAGTTAAATGGCGAGTCATGACCGCCCACGCTTTCCGGCATGGCACATGATTGATTGATAACATGCATGTTTATCCACCAACTCACTGTCTCTCTCTCACATACACACATGTACACAGGCATGTATGCAAGCACATACACATTCTTGATTTGCCCAACCCAGTCATGATGATTGATTGATTGATTTAAGAACCGATATCACAGCTTTCTGGGCATTCCCATAGGCTCTTCGTCTCCATCCTCAGCAGCCAGTGAAGAGTTTTTCTTCTGCATTCATCCTGAGTTTTTTTTTTCCGGACGTGATTGCGTTTTGTCTGTTTACAGCAGAGCTGCGTTCTTGCACTGTTAGGCCTACATATCCGACTTCTGCAGGCATTTGTTGACTGGGTTAACCTTCCCGGGGCGAAGAGTTCCAATAGTACCAGTAGCAATCTGATTATATGTCCATCTCGCCTTTCCTCTGAGCGTCGAGCGTCGGCCAGATCCCCTCGTCACTCCTCACTGTCTCATTCTTGCCAGACCATGGTGATCCATTTGCTCCTCCGAGGTGTACACATGCTCCCACAAGGCCGCAACCATGTCTGCCTTGTCATGCATCAATACTCCACCAAGTTTTGCAGAGGCAGCTAATCTGTCCGCCTGTTCATTCCCCAGCATATATCTATCTTTCGTCAACATTTCAGTTTCTGACAGAGATTTTATTTTCATTTTTTTTTTAAATATTACCTTTCCAGAATAGTTTTAGTCTTCCCTTTTCACTGGACTGTTCCAGCATATGGTTTGAGAAAAACCAGATGATCTTAATATATTATCATACAGGTGTAATTTGCATTTGTTTTTTTAAGTTGAAAAGAGGACTGTGCATGAACCCCACACATTACCTCATGCTATTCTTCTAATTGACATTTGAGATGTAATTTTTATGTTATTTTGAGGACATGTCTTAAGTACCTCATCTCCATTGCTTGAATTCTCTTTTCTAGTTAAGAATTTATAGCCCTTATTTTACACATGTGCACGTATTTAGAGATAACCAAAGCTATTTTTCAGTCAGCATATTTCCACAAAATATTGGAATACTTTTAACTAGGTTAATCATTTGCACATGATTTGTAAACAGTTGTAAAATATAACTCATAAATGATGTCTCTTATAATCAATGTTCATTACTTTATTTTTGTTTTACTTCTACAGACAAGACAACATACATCAAGACCAATGTTTTTGGTTGGAAGAAACTTACTACCATGAAGCTATCCAATTCTGCAAACAACATCAGCTCAGTTAAGAACTCATTGAATATATAATTATTTATGAGTCTGGACAGGACAATTCTTTAAGCTTCCAAAATTGGCAGCAGTGTGATGGAGTTTCACTGAGATAATTTGATTCCAAGTATGAAGTCTTTACTCACTTTCAGGGATCATGTGTTGGAGACTCAAGAGCACAAGAATGCTTAATTAGCAAATCTTTTAGTTCTTAAAGCTAGGAGGCTAGTATTTGTAGCTATTTCCCAGGATTCATGACTGGAGGACATCCTTCATGTTTTTATACTTACTACAATTTTAAACAATCTATTGATGCATCTGCAACATTCTACAGTAGCTCAGTGGCTAGCATGCTTGCCTACTGACCCAGTAGTCATAGGTTTGATTTTGCATCAAGACAGATTTTCTGACCTGGGCTCCCAGGTAGATCCAGCCTAAATGGTCACAGGAAATGTTGTGGGAAGTAAAGGCAGCTGGCATGATATAACCACATGACCCCTCGAGTGCCAGTTGATCTACAAGAATATGGGACCAGCACTATATGCCCAATACACAGAAGGCATGTAAACATTTTTAAAAAGCTGTTCAATTTTACATTACACCTAAACATTTAACCATTTTAAACCCTAACTACCCAGCCTGTAAAACTCTATTCTCGTGAGCTCTTGGGCAAACAACAAAACACACACATCAAATAGAGACATGCAAACTAATGCATTACCAGGAATACATCCTGGCCGCATCCCTCAAGGATTAGGGAAACAGTAGAACTAGCATGTTTGCAATCACATATGGCATCACTCAAAGTCATCAAATTACATTTCTGCGTCATCAGAATTTAAAAATCCAAATTATTCAATGTAAGTTCAAACTGTTGGCCTTTTAGAAAGACCATTTTAAAGATTTTTATCATGTGTTTTCATTATGAAAACAAACAAAATATTCTTAATTTTTCAACACCACCATCTTTACCTTCTCACAAACTACATATACTTCCTGAACTTATTATTAATCACATTTTTGTGTACCTAACCCATCGATCTGGGGTACGGGTCTAAATCTGATAATTAGTATGTTGGACATTAAGTTTTTACACACATACTGTTACACCAGTACCTTTGGGGTCAAATGGTTAATATAGTTTGCAAAGTAACTAATAATTACATTTAACAAGAAAGATAAATATTCTGCATCAAATATGGGGACACCTCAAAACTCTTTCAGAGATTAAAGCATTTACACACACAAAATAACTTTTAAATATGTTTTTTATTACAACAGTTAAATAAGAAAATAGAATGAAAACAAGCCTGATGAATGTCTTTTTTGGGGGGCAAATCCTATGTACAGGACATTGCAGTCAACACCAGCATTTTTCAGCTGCTATTGATGTCTTGGCAAGTTTTACATTTAGTAGCTTGCCATTGCTTTTTGAACAACCAGCTCACATACCTTTCCGTAAGAAACCAACACAACGTGATCTGCTCCCAAATCTCGCGCAGCTGTGTTTCGTACTTGGGCATACGGGATTAAGAACAGCGTCCTTAACCCATTGCCAGCGATGAAGGTCTTAGGTTAGTTTATTGGGCTGTTTTCAGGGATAAAGCAAACAACTGATGCATTTTATGATGATTATATATTGTTAATGAGCATTTAAGTCTTGACTTTATTTGTTGTTATTGTTATGCAAATGAGAATAAATAAAATACATTAATACATTTTATTAAGTATGATTATTGGTTTTACCCGTACATAATTTTTAATATAGAAAAATCTTTCAGGTATGTTTTTTTTTCCTCTTTAACTGATTCCATATTACAGTAGTACAGTGCTGTCTGGATAAGTAGAAGTCACAGGGGTCGAAGGAATTTGTTCTACTTATCCAGACTGCACACATTTACACTAATACCATGCAGTAGCATTGAGTAAAATGATTGTACCACTTAGGAAACACAATAAGTGAACTGATAAATAGCAATACAATATCAGAAATGTTGAAATGTTTAATTATTTTAGAAAGCGGAACATTAAAGTCATATGAACATTTCCAAATTAATTAAAGAAAAAGTCTGTGATTTTGCTTTGCTTCTTGACTTGTGAAAAATGTCTTTCCATGGCCTGTTTAAAAGCACAAAATAGTGAAACTGCATCATCTGAACATCCAGTCTGCATCATGTGAATGTCAATTTTATCAATCCATGCCAAAATATCTACTGCCATACAGGTTGTGCTTTGCAGCCCACAGTCATCCTCATCATCAGTCAGGGCTGGAAGGGTCTGTTGGTTGAATGACTGGCATACATAGCCCTATAATATCAGTGCTTGAAAGAGTGGCACTAGTAGAAATATCATTGTCAATGTTCACAAACACCTTTGGTTCTCCTCCTCCTGCTTTCGCAATAAGGCTCATTTACTAGTACATTTGCCACCTAATCACAGTGAACCAATTTAAAAGGGCAGCATCAACAAAATCACATGCAGCAGTTCTAGCTCGCTGTCTATCACTGTCGATTTGACATTCAAAAATCAATTTTCTGTAGCGGTCTTTATGCTTTAAAATGCTGGAAAGTGTCGATGTTGGAATACCAAATTCTCTAGCTATATTCATTTTCTTCCCACTATGCTCAACCTCTTCCAAGAGCTCAATATTTCTTTTTAAAATTAAAGTAGTAAGCATTTATCTACTAGCCGCCATTGTTGACATGTAGCCAGATATTGTATATGCGAAATTGTTGTTCTCCAAACTGACTAAAAATAATTTTTTCACGAAACATGTTTTTTTTTTTTTGGGTGTGAAATGAAAAGTTCGACTTAAACATGAACACTTATATACATCGGGAAAACAAAGCGCCTCGTCAACCAACACAGAACTGGCACTATTAGCCACCGGACGCTGATGCATATGCTGGGGGGGGGAGGATCTGAGCACCTATGGACATGTCCGGAGTGCAACGAAGATACCCCAACTGATAACTAACTAACTAACTTATATAGTCAGTATACATTTTTATGTTCGACTAATCCAAAAATTTGAGTTCAAAAACTGAATTCAACTTATCAGGACTTTTTATACAATGATAAAGAAGGATAATGGCTGGGACTAAGCCAGTATCGTCGATTTAAGTGAAATTCTACTTATCCGAGTTTGACTTAAGTGGACTCGACTGTATTTGCTGGCCTAATTTCACTGAAATGTCCATTACATTTGAGTTAATTTCATTGTTATTTCTCATTTTACTTTTACATTCTTGTATTTACATTGATTTAGCCATGAGCAAAAGTAAATATTAAAACACATGCTTTGGTGTAACTGACACAAAATGTATGAATTATTTATTATTTGTATGTGAGACTGAATGGGTAGTCAAAAGTCCATTTCCCTTTAATGTAGTATATAATATGCCATATCTAACCAATCGTTAAGTGTAACATTATAGCAAATGTAAATTCCGTGGGTACTGGTTTTTGGGATTTGATGAACAATTCAGGCCACAGAAATAACTGATTACTCATGGAATCGGCATGCCTAGTGAACCAATGTTATGAATTTTCTCTGACTTTTTTGAGTGGTGACCGATATTTATTATCAAATAAACAAGACTATTTTTTTCTATATTTGCACCAGTCTTTATCCTTGGCACTAGTTCATGAAATGTAAATAAGTTGAGTTGTTCTTTTTTAAAAGAAGAAACAGTAGGTCTTTTGTTGTTAATATGCTGTTTTGGATATGTTTACATGTGTTTGGATAATCAACAGTAATTGTATCAATTTTTATTTATTCATTGACACAACTGTTCCACGTGAAAGCATTTTTATTGTTTTGACATTTGTGTGTTAAGGTTCACTTTCATAGCACTTGTTTGTATAGGATAATTCTGTGGCACATGTTTCTACAGGTTCCTCTGTGACACTTTTATGGCTTTTAAAAAAAAAAAGGATCACTTTTGTGACACATGTTTGTAAAGGATTACTTTTGTGGCACTTGTCTGTAAGGGCCATTTGCATATAAAGGATCACTATTATGACATTTGCTTGTAAAGGATCATTTCAAGGATCACTTGCACGGCACATGTTTGTAAAGGGTTACTTGCATGGCACTTGTTTGTAAAGGGTTACATGCATGGCACTTGTTTGTAAAGGGTTACTTGCATGGCACTTGTTTGTCAAGAGTTACTTTCATGACACTTGTTTGTAAAGGGTTACTTGCTTGGCATGCATTTGTTAAGAGTTACTTTCATGGCACTTGTTTGTAAAGGGTTACTTGCATGGCACTTGTTTGTAAAGAGTTATTTTCTTGGCACGTGTTTGTAAAGAGTTACTTTCATGACACTTGTTTGTAAAAGGTTACTTGCTTGGCACTTACTTGTTATGGACCCCATCCGCTGCACATATTTGTAAACGATCACTTTCATGATACGCAGATATCCCAGAGGATCTCCAGCCTCTCCTCCCACATATCAAACCTAGAGAATCTCCACACAGTACAAGAACTGCATCGCCACAGCAAATGTAGAGACGATCCTAACATTCGTCCACTTCAGCTTTCTGGGCCTGTAAAGCTGTTGTGGCCAGTATTTTGTATCCATCCACTGTGTGTCCCCAATAATGTCTCACAGGTCATGATATTCAGTTCTTTTGGATCTAGATCTAAGCAATTTCTTCATCTACTGCAATGACATCCTCTTGGTATTACGATTTTTATACTCATAAAAGAAGGCACAAATATTGCTTCACAATTTCATTTACTTTAAGTGTGAAAAGTGTATTCCTGATAGTGTACAAATGCAGATACTGCCATTGGGGTATGGTATGATGAGGTGAGGTGCCATTTCTATCTTTCCCAGGGAAATCTCAGACAATTATCTCGTACCCACATATTATAATGCTTGGTCAACCTCAGAGTCATACATGCAGGGACAGATCATCCTGGGGGATGAATTTTAATCAGTGACTTGGAAAGCAAATACATTAACCACTATGTTCCCTGCAGCATAAATGACAAAGAACAAATGTTGGAATGCTTCTAGACTAGAGTATTTTAGCACAGTCCTTGTCTGTATCTCCCACTGGGGAATATGCTCTCTACAAACTCATGCAACTCCATCTATGTCCTCTCCATATTTATTCCTGTCTTCAGTTCTCTTCTCTGTGTATGTTGTTAGGTCTTCTTCTAGTTTGTTTACCTTGTGGATTCCAGACAAAGGACTTTCTAGTTATGCTGTTCAGGTTTTTCTATCCAGCGCTTGTACCTCACCTCTAGATTCCCTACCATTTGTTTAGTTCTCTCCATGAGCTCCACATGGGTGATCTGTCATACCATTTTATTCTCTAGTTCTTGCAGGAACTAACTGTTTGTAGTACATTAGTAATCCTATTAGTTGTTTTCCATGTTTCTGATCCATACAGTAGTACTGATATAATGTCAGAATAAAGTATTCAAACTTTCATGCTAAGATTAATTTCTTTAGCGTCCACAAGTTCCTAGTGCTATAAATATTTATTTCCTCCCTTCCCCCCCCCCCCCCCCCACCCCCCCCCCCCCCCCCCCCCCCCCACCTCTAAGTCAAATCCCATGGGTTTAGAGTCTGGCCATCGCTCGTCTCTTGCTCGTGGAGGCGAGGTCTCGGAGGTTTGACGCTGAGCAGCCAGTGTCTGCAGCCTACCTTGTTCCAGACGTATTGGTTATCCATTCCTCTGGATCAAACAAGGCAAGGCCGAGATAGGGAACATGTCATTTGGGCACCACATAATCTCTGAAGCTCTGCCCAGGCATTGTGATGGAATTTTTGCCAAATTTCAACTCACATGCTTTGGTCTGTCAAGACTAAGATGCCACTCACTTTCCCCCATCTTTGTCTACACTGCAGCCCTTATATGGATATTTCTGAATTCTCAGAGAGATTTGTAATGACCTACTACATTGCAGTTTTCATTGTATGATTTAGACCTTGACTGAAATTTCACGCTTACTATGATATGTGGAACAATTTTATTGAAATGTTATTTAGGCAAAGCAGGTTAAAACATATGAAGATAGTACAGTTTCTGTTATATAATTATCTCTGTTCATATGTATACATTCAGCCCATTATATGACAGCTTCTGGTCATATGTATACATTAACCTAAGTATGTGAGTCTACCTTGATGGTTCCATCGCCCTGCTACTGAGTGAGTGCGTGGCGCGACACTGAGCTGTGAGTTTCGTGTGAAATGCTTTTGAATCTGCCCGAGGTTTTTTGGAATGTGACTGCATGTTCGGAACGATGGCAGATGGCTATGTCCCAGAGTTGACCGGTTCTTGCCTTATGCAGAAATGCGTGGCTGCTGGGCTTCTGGTTGACTGCCACCGACGATGCTGCATTTTCGTGGACTGTGTGGGTGAACATCTAGGAAACATCCAGTTGGGAAAATGACTGCCGATTCCATCAGAAATGAACTGGGTGTTTTGTGGGGGCCTATTGTGCTGACATTCTGGCGGCGGCATTATGCACAGTGTATCTGTGCGGGCTGTTGTTTGTCAAGACTCCTGTCTTTTCCACTTTTCACATTGGGCAGTGGGGAGCGTTTTGTATGATATTCACTGGCACAGGAACGGAGCATAATGGGGATGACCCGTTGCTGTGAAGTTAGAACTGCGACTAACTAACTAACAATGTGAGTCTACCTTTGGTTAAGATCACTGTAATCCTAAGACTAAAGCAATTGAAACCTATATGGATTGAAACAGATGAAACAAGTCAGAAACTAAGAGATTGCATATTTCCTGTGTCAAACAGTGTAACACTTGGGTATATAACAGTCAGCGGATAAGTGCATATCAGCCTTTGATTATAAATGTTACAGACGGGTATTAAAAATTCATTAGACAGAAAGAAGAACAGATCTATCCAACAAGAACTCAATATTAAAGATAACTGGTTACTGAGACAAACAAATATGAGAAAATGAAATACCTTAAACATGTTACCAGAAAAGCAGAGAGGAATACCACAGTATAGGTGGATTCAAGATGTGACAATCTACACATGACAGCAACAGAGGCAGGAGACAGAGGCTTATGACAGAGAGAGATTTTGAAAGACTGTTTGACGGAAAAGTTCTTCACTGGATGAATTCCAAGAAAGATCCTGCCATCGGGCGTGAAGTGATAGGTTTCCACACTTACTTGGTCACAGGTGGAGGGACCATCCCTCTTCCTCCCAGAAACATATCTTGTAGCCATTTTACAATGGACAACCCAACCCCCAGACCACAGCACTGGTATGTAAGTGCGCCAGTGTGGCTCATTACATGGGTCGTTATTGTTAACAATTGTCAGTTATCAATGTTAACCAAAGTCAAGGTATAAAGGGCTTTCCAATAATGACAGTGTTTGATTTACAACAGAAGCGTGCAATTTACACTGATATATATTGTTGCATGGTGCGAATCAGTTGGACCAAACATGTTATTCAATCAAATGGTGTTTTCTTTTAAACCAAAATTATTTGCCTTTTTAAAAAATCCACCATGGACATGCCTTGCGTTGTTTTCCACACAATGGTATGAGTGCCGGTCATTCGTAAAACAATAGCAAACTCATCATTATCATCAAGTGCCCGGCTGGCTGGCGAAGGTGTTCATGGCTCTCCACAGATCACTGTCTTTGGTGTTCTGGATCAACTCTGCTGATGCTATTCCTCCATACCACTGTCTCAATCCATCCAGCATAATTTCTCTTGGTCTGCCTCTGCCTCTCTTCCCCTCGATCTTTCCAGTTGTCACGATGTTCTCCAATGCCTCTCTTCTCATCACATGACCAAAGAAAGCTGTTTGCCTCTTTCTTATTGTTGCATATAGTGTTCTAGTTTCATTAGCCTCTTTCAGGCAATCGTTGTTAGTTACTCTGGCAGTCCAAGGAATTCACAACATTCGTCTTAAAAACCACATCTCTGTTGCTTTTAAGTTCTTCCTAATTTGTTCATTTACATTCCAAGATTCGCTGCCATACGGCACTCTCTTTCTTGCATTCATTGATAGCGACTTTTTGCACAAGATACTCTTCATTTTCTGAAATGCGGCTTTTGCCTGCCCTATTCTGCTCTTAATCTCTGTTGTACATCTTCCATCTGATGTTATAAATGCCCCTAGGTATTTAAGATTATCCACTTGGTTGAGAATTTCCCCTTCTATTTCTATGTCACATTTTGGTGTCCCCATTTTCTTTGATATCACCATTGTTACTGTTTTCTTGATATTCAAGGAGAGTCCTTTCTGTGCACTCTCTGTTACTACAATGTCCAACAATTGTTGTAGGTCTATTGCATTATACGCCACCAATACTGTGTCATCTGCATAGCGTATATTGTTTATATTATATCCTCCAATTTGTATTCCTGGCTTCTCCTTGATCTTTCTCATTATTAATGGCAAACTACTCAGTGTAAACTTGCCCTGGAATCACAAACAGCTAAAGCATGCTGGATGTGACTGCTATGTGCTGTAAAGGATATGCAACTAACATTTAACCACGGACATACAACTATAGGTGATGCTAATTGCCTTACACACATTTGTGTTGTCTAATTTTTTTTTTTTTAATTAACTCACTTTGAACTTGGGCAAAGTCCACACTGGACCAAGTTTTGTGTGTGGATTAGCTTTCCCTATTACCAGTGTCTCCCACCATCAGGCAATCACACTTTGATTTCTGAGGTACTTGTAATTTACATCCCCAAGTCAAAGATGTTTAAGTCCAACTGACTGGTTTAGGGAGAGAACCCACTACCCGGCCACCAGCTCACTGGAAGTTTAACAGCAAGCACTCTTAACCTTTTAGCCACATGACTTCCGGAACTCATTGTAACATATGGCATTTTCAGTATGTTATTAGGGATGTGAAACTTGGACATTTCACAAATCCATTGAAAAGCACATATGCACATTTGATTATAAATGTTGCATAAGAGTATTCAAAATCTATTGGATGAAAAACAGAACAGATCTATCCAACAAAAACTCAGTAATGAAGAACACTGATTATTAAGACAAACAATTAGGAAAATGAAACATTCTGGGCATATAAAAAGACATGAATGCCTGGAAAAGATAACTATGGAGGAATGTGCACTAGGTGCACTAGCAGAGAATATGAAGATATAGAAGGATTCAAGACGTGATAATTTATACAAGACAGCAACAGAGATCCGACAGGCTTACAGAGAGAAATGTCAAAAGACTGTTATGGTGGCAAAGTTTTGCACAGAACAAACAATGAAATGATGATATTAAGGCTTCTGGTATGTTGTACATTCTGACACCAAAGGAACATACTTGATTACTAGCTATGTTTGCTCATTTATGGTATCTCTGAAAATTACATTAACATCTTTGTTCTATTTACTATATGTTTATCAACATCTGTATACACACATAAATTATCACAGATTAATTATATTAACAGATTATATTATCACAATCACTATATACAATAAACTGTTTACAACCAATCTACGTAATTTTGTATTCTTAGTATTTATTTGTGTAGTTAGATCAATATTTAGTTTCCTGCTTTGATGAAACTGAAATTCTAAACACCAGTAGATGATCTATGTCCCAGTACGTGGTTGGAAACATATAAAAAGAGTCATGTTATCTCCATTGGACCAACAGTTGGCACTAATCTTCCCGCCCTTTAACACATTCCTGAGTTCAGATAGGTCTAATCTACCATCTCCAAACACATTCTGGGACTGGCAGAAGACTACGTTCTTCAATATCGATGGACAAACAACAAATCCATTATGCTATCATGGTTTACATTCAAAACTGCTATGGAATAGTGTGTCTGTTTTGCCCAGCATAGTATCATTTCTTAACACAAAGAAAAAGAACAGTAAATCGTGAGAACTTAATATCTGCATTAAGAAATCAATATAGATATACAAATAAAATTATTTAACAAATATATATAATTTTAAGCATGGGTGAATACATTAATCAGAGTGTGTTGCACTGAAGAGACAGTATGTCAAGTGTGATTTTATGTAGAGCATATAATGAAAAGACAGTTGTATACAAATATAACAAATAAAATTAACATATAATACGTTCATAAACAGTAGCAATAAAATCTCAACTTTGTAACAAAGGATCACAAACTCCATTACAAGTGTGCATATGTCTAGATAAGAACTAAACAAGGCATCTAACACCAAACTTTCTGCACAACGTATCATTAATTTTCTCAACAACAACAAAAGACACAGTGTGATGTTTAATACTATTTATTATAAAGTTTACATTGCAAGCCACACATTATTTATATCCACTGATATAGACACATTTTGCAATGTAATGTTTATTTAAACCTCTGAATACTTCGGCCACCTGGCAGTTAAATCCTAACTAATATACACTGTTATATCACACTTATTTACTGGAAAATATAACTTCACAAAAGTTTACAACAGAACTCATTCTCCAGACTATGCACTGCATGGGTTTACCAAGCCCTTGTGAGGAGTACCATCCGGCCACAACCAATCAACACTGTACACATTATGTCTACTGCATAAAGCACACTACGGCAACAAGGAGTAGATGGGAGCAAACCTGCATTAAAAAACTATCTCTGCATAGAGTGACTAAATATATAAGAATAAGGACATAACTTGGCTAACTAAAGAAACAAACCATTAATGATAATTCTTCATTATAAGAATTACTACTAACCCTTCATCATTCAGTGCCTTGTCATGTGCAGAAATTAGCCCACATAACAATCTTTTGAAATTTCTTTCCATCTTAAGGCTGTTTCTGTTATCTGTAAACCATCTATCACATCTTGAATTCATATAAACTGTGGTTTACCTCTTCTCCATTCTCTATTACACCTCATTCTATAATTTTTCAGATATTTATGTCACTTTACAAGCCCAAAATATTTCATTTTCCTCAATTTTATTTGGCTAATTAACCAATCTTTTACCGAACCGAGCTGTTGGATAGATCTTTTTTTTTTTTTTTTGGTTTCTCTCTCTTTTTATTTCTTGCAATGAATTTGTTAATACTTTTATAAATAACACTTTTGTTCAAAATCATGTATGTGTTTTTCAGCTGTTTTTTTAAAATATTCAAGTTTTACACTTTATGTTTCCACAGGAAAAACACATGCTCTTAGCACTCTGATTTATGTGTTCTATTTGTTCCAATCTATAAGGTTTTAATTGCTTTAGTTCTTGCACAGCAAACTACTTAAATGAAAATATATTAAATAGTAATAACAGGTACTCAAAACTATATACTTTTCCACATATGCAGACTGTTCTGGATGCACTCATATCTCCACATTCTCCATGTTAAATCAGTCATCAATGGGATCTCCCCATATATTAGTTCTTTTCTCTGAAAATAAAAAAAAAAGGCAGAAGAAACATGTTACTTCCTACACCGTCAGTAAATCTCCAAACACCGCCAGTAAACTATCAAGTCTCTTAATAAACCTAGATCTGTTTTCTTGAGAAACACACCCCATATTTACTGACTTTTAAAAAATCATCTGGCACTTTGCCGTCTTCACAGACGACAGTTTGTACAATGTAGTTATACCTCTCCACAGCACAAAGCCTGGCCTTTTATTGAATGGTCATTAAGTAATTATACTTCCCCTGCTTGGTAGTTTTTTGCTTCTGTTTGTTGTTGTTTTAATGATTTTGTTTCCCTTTTCTTTATGGTCAAGAAGGTGAACTTTTCATCATGTATACCCTTCATTGTTTATGTATGATCTCATTCATGCTCTTTCATTACTTCAGTAAACTGATGTCATGCCTATGTTGTGAGTTTTTTGTAGTGTTGTTTTGTGTTGGGTTCATTATCTATATGTTTATGACTACAACACTTTTTGTATTAGTATACTGTGTAAACTACTGAGTGTAATCTTGCCAAGAAATCAATAATCAGCTGAAAGATGCTGATATTGACAGCGATGTCCTGTAAAGGATATGCGAACAAAAAAGCAACAACAAAAAATAACGGTGGGACCAAAGTAACTTAATGCATATAGCATCTCTTGCGCATTGTTATTTTTAATTATCTCTAGCATAAGGATTGTCAGGATGTAGTAACATTAACCACTCTGTCAAATTTATATATGAACATTTACTACCACCTTATGTTGCATATATTCAAGGTAGCCATTCTGTGTGAAGTTCCAGATGGCCTTTGTATTACTTTTTTAAAGTATGTGTCTCTCTCTATAGAAACACTAAAGAATCCAATCAAGGCTTTTGAACTAAAATGCCACATACAAATTCTTAGAACACCATGGATTAACATTAAATGTTGACATTCTACAAAATTTGAACACTGAAGAAATCTTGCTCATAAACATCATTATCATCATCATCAAGTGCCATGCCAGCTGGCTTAGGCATTCATGACTCTGCACAGATCTTGGCCTTTGGTTATCTGGATCAACTCCGCTGCTGATATTTCTCCATGCCACCATCTCAATCCATCCAGCATCATTTCTCTTGGTCTGTCTCTCTTCCCCTCAATCTTTCCAGTTGTCATGATGTTCTCCAATGCCTCTCTTCTCATCACATGACTTAAAAAGCTGTATGCCTCTTTCTTATTGTTGTATATAATGTTCTAGTTTCATTAGCCTCTTTGAGGCAGTTGTTGTTAGTTACTTTGGAGTCCAAGGAATTTCCAACATTCATCTCAGGAACCAAATCGCTGTTGCTTCCAATCTCTTTCTAATTTGTTCATTTACATTTACATTCCAAGATTCACAGTTATAAAGCAAAATAGGTTCTATATAGCACTTCAGCACTCTCTTTCTTACATTCAATTATAGAAACAAAATGCATAAGATAGTTTTCCTTTTCTGAAATGCAGCCTTTGCTAACCCTAATCTGCTCTTAATCTCTGTTGTGCATCTTCCATCTGATGTTATAAATGCCCCTAGGCTCATAAACATGTTTCAGAAGCTGGAGCACTTTGGCCACATCAAATGTCACAGTGGATTAGACAGAACAGTAATGAAAATATGGTTCCTGGAAGACAAGGCATGGGCCAACCAACATAACAGTGGACACAGGACATGACATTTTCCTGGACAGGACAATCATTGAGACACAGGAACTGGAGAAGGGTTGACAGTCTGTCCAGTTGCTTGTGATGACAGTGCTGTTCTGCATAAACTTGCTACATGATGATACAAAACAACAAGTATTCAATTTCTGGCTCACATGTCTTCCAGAAGCTGGCACATTGGTGCAACTGTTAAGTTGCATGATAATGTCATGAGAGAAGTCACGGGTATTCAGTGCCTGCACTCACCATTGACAATGTGAGGGAAAGACTGGCCACCTAGTTCTCAATGAACTCAAGCCTAAAATGTGATGGTCCTAACACATCATGCACCCACAGCACTCAGTGAGTGCGGCTTCCTGCTACGGGACCTGTTTATTGTGTGTGTGTATGTTTTTTTTCCCCAGGGGGTGGAGGGGAAGGGTTTAATGTCTTCCAGATTGAGAACCCGTATGTGGAAAGAATGAGATTGCGGGGGATCAGCAGGGGTTCTGGAAGAATCTCAAAACTGAGAGGGAAGACAAGAGAACTTTAAACCAAATGGCAGTGGGAACGATTAGTAGTGTGACTCTTCGCTGGCTGTTAAACGAGGGGACGGAGCACATATGGGAATGTCCTGAGTGCAGGGATGGTTCTTAACTCAACCCAACTTCAAAATACATTCGGGAAGGTTTTAGAGAAGATAGTCGCTGTTAAACTGCAGGATTTTTTGGAAAGGGGGAAGCTTCTTCCAAGAGGCCTGGGGAGCTACAGGCCGGGAAAAGATACCTGGTCAAATGCAGCCACTTTTGACTATGACGTTTATGAGGGGTTCCAGAGTAGACAGGAAACGATGGCGGCAGCGCTTGATCTTGAGGATGCGTACAATAGAGTTCGCTATATTTTGATGACCGCACTTATGGAGAAGGGAGTCAATCCCTGGTTGGTGAACTGGATAGCAGCCGTTCTGCATTCTCGTCGGGTTGCTCTCCGTCTGGGTGCATGGACCTCAGAGCCACATATTTTAACCCCGGGACTGCCACAGGGATCTGCAATCTCACCGGTGCTCTTTAATGTGTATACGAGCAAGATTGCATACCTAGAAGCACCAGGGGTTGGAAGGATTCTAACATTTGCAGATGATATTCTTGCATACAGGCAGGGGAGAAATAGGGATCAAACAGCCCAGGAGCTACAGGTGACAGTAGACAAAGTGATTGATTGGTGCACTGAAATGAGTGCTGTCATCAACCCAGAAAAGGCGGCTGTGTTGTGGTGCTCTCTGGACAACAGGATTGTGAGAGATGATGCCCCAAGCCTCACGATAGATGGCAGAAGCGTCAACAGAGAGAACAAACTGAAGTATTTGGGAATCACATTTGACAGGAGTCTGTCTTTCAAGGATCATGTGGAGACGGTTGTGACAAGATCTCAAAAGGGACTCAATGCACTTAAAACTATGGCTGCAATGGACACAGAGCAGAGAATGCTCTTCACACTATACCAGCACTTGATCCTCTCAGTGATTGATTATGGACTAGGACTGCTCACTGTCTCAAAGAGTCAGCTGGTGAAATTAGAGCGCATACAGAATGAAGCTATGCGGGTTATTCTGGGATGCACCAGAGACACTCCAGTAGTGTGTATGCATTGCATCCTTGGTCTGCCTACTATTGCTGGTAGGCACAAGGTGATGCAAGCGAAGGCATACCTCAGAGTAGCTGCAGACACAGATCACCCGTTGCATGAGGCGCTGGACGTAGTTAAGGGTCAGAGACTGAAAAGAGGGAAATCATGGATGTCTCAGGCGGAGGATACGATCAGGCAGGTGTGCCCCTTGGAGAACATCAGGTGAGGAGAGGAGTGGGTCAGCGTGCCAGCCGAGCAGTCAGACTTGTGCAGGGTTATAATCACATTGAGCCGGGAATGCAGGGAGTGGCCAGCAGGGGCCACGGAAGTGAAAATTCAGCAACTAATTCAGGACAATGCTCGCCCGGGTGATGTGATTATCTACACGGATGGGTCGGTGTTGAGAGGTAGGAGAAGTGCCTGGGGGTTCTTGGCAAAAACTAATGGTCGGCGTTTGGTGCAGGAGAGCCTGGCGTATGATAACACTACATCTAGCTTAAGGATGGAGGTGGAGGCGGTCAGTGCAGCTTTCCGCTGGGTAGAGAACACGAGACATACACACATTGTGATTGTTACTGACTCAGAAAGCATGCTGAGGAGGGTGAGAACAGGCAAGCTTCGTGCAGAGTGGCTTGCTCCGCTTGAGAGGTCACGGGTAGCAAGCATCACCTGGATTTTTTCTCCTGGGCATGCCGGTGTGCTGGGGAATGAACAGGCTGACAGATTGGCTGGCTCGGCAAATCTTGGTGAAGTATTGATGTATGACAAAACAGATGTGGTTGCGGCCTTGTGGGAGCACGTGTATACCTCGGAGGAGCAAATGGATCACCATAGTCTGGTAAGAATGAGACAGCGAGGTGTGACGAGGGGATCTGGCCGACGCTCGATGCTCAGAGGAAAGGCGAGACTGACATTTAATCAGATTGCTACTCGAACTATTTGTGTTGGAACTCTTCGCTGGCTGCTGAGGATGGGGACGGAGCGCTTATGGGAATGTCCCGAGTGCTGTGATGTCGGTTCCTAAATCAATCAATCAATCAATCAACCCAACTTAACATTAGCTGAGTGAATGGCTAGGTCTGTTTGCTTGTGCCCATATCTATTATGTGCAGTTATGTGGGTTCTGATATGAAGTTTTGCACTAATATAAAGATGGTTGCATTTCAGATACCCTTCTGAAGTCTTTCTTATTTTGAGTGCAATTTAAAACCTCTCATTATAGTAGCACTGTATGTGATGTCATGGAAAAATATTAGCAATTAGTGTACATGTGAAGGAAATAAAGTAACCAACAAAATTATTGGAATCACATGAGCATAACTTAAAAAGATTCCCCCAAACAGACATTAATGAAGAGCAAATAAGCTGCACAGGAAAAGGACAGATATGATAATGTTGATGATGATGGATTGTTATGTTTAAAAATAAAAACAGCAGTAAAAGTATGTTGTCTCGTAATTAGTTTACAATGGCTTATGCTTTTTCTGCCTCTGGCTAGTGCAAATCTGGCAGGATTCAAGGTGTGAACTGTAGGGATTTTACAAAACAAGAATAGGATGGTATATTCCTCCACAATCCTGGGGTAGTGAACTGAAAACCAAGTCTTCTCTGACAAGGACTAAAACACTGGAGATCTGTGTGCATATTAAAAGTATCTTGGTAGTTGGAAATGGGAAAACCAGACTGAATAGACCACTGCCCAGGCTAAATATCAACATTAGAAAAGCTGGGGGGAACTGTCCTCGAACAGTGGAGTCTCTGTGGTGAAGTGGTCAAGCCGTTTGACGTTTGACTCGTGAGCCGAAGGTTGTGGGTTCGATTCCGGGCCGCGTCCTTCAGTTTACGAGTTAAATGTTTCGGAGACTCCCATGGGTCGTCGCTAAAAGCTACGGAGTTCGTGCTTTGTGCGACGCTTTCCGTACTGCGGAAAGAGACCGAGCCATATGGGATAAAAACCCGGTGCAATGAAGTCGACCCTGTCGACTTTTAAGCGACTTTATTAGAAAAGCTACCCATGAAAAGAAATTTTATAATGTACGATTTTGGTACACACACATTTGGATCCTAGCCGGTACTACTTTTATGCACTCGACTGATATTCTCCTTGTGTGATCTATGGGGAAACAGTGGTGCATTTAGGGAGATACCCATGTGCAATGAAAGTCACTCTTAACCAAACAGTAAAAACCATAATTAACAACCTTCATCTTTGTCCCGGGACATGCGGGAGTCAAGGGAAATGAACGGGCTGATAAACTGGCTGGCTCTGCACCCTCTGCAGATGCCACCCCATGGCTTGTGCCGATGTTATTAACGTCCTTAAAGACATGTCGAGAACAGAAGACTTTGACGTCAGTGAATCCACATCGCTGTCCAGGATGAAAGACTTGGGAGTAAGAATAGGCATGGCCAGACACGGGAAAGCGAGGTGCCTCGTTAACCAACACAGAACTGGCACTATTAGCTACCGAACGCTGATGCTTATGCTGGGGGGAGGATCTGAGCACCTATGGACCTGTCCGGAGTACAATGAAGATACCCCAATTGATAACTTCTTCTTCTTCGTTCATCCGGATTTTTTTTTCGGATGTGACTGCGTTGTGCCTGTTTACAGCAGAGCTGCGTTTTTGCGCCGTTAGGCCGACACATCCGACATCTGCGGGCATTTGTTGACCGGATTAACCTTCCCGGGAATTGATAACTGATAACCATAATTATGCCAACAAACAATAAAACAATTGTAAAAATAACACCTATTAAAAATAAACATCTAATTAATACATTTCTTCCTTGTTTTTCCTGAAATAGACAGCTAGATTGTATCTATTTACAGACAAAAAAAGCGATATTTGCACCTTTTAGCTGACACATCCTAGATCAGCACAGTATTTGGGACCTCTTCGACCCTTACTCTCTTGATTAGATTGCATGTGCCTAGGACTATCACTTGAAGGTGAAGGGTCTTGGTTAACTCTGGTCTCTGACCCTGACACAAGCAGTCAGGCTATGATTCACTGATTGCATTAACCTGTGTTAACATGTTTTTGGTCTTATTTAAACATCTGAGATCTAGGGTAAACATAGAGCTTATCCACTGAGAAGCTTACTTGAAGGAGATCCTTGGGATGGTAGTCTAGATGATGGCTCCATGCTGCCACCAGTATCTCCTGACTTTGCATCAGGAAATGATCTCTGGGGGATATCCTTAAATGAAGGAGAACCAGAAGCTGGTGGTGGTGCTTTCGATATCTGATCTTTATAATCTTGTCTGTTGCGGCGCCGAAGTTCTTCGTAGCTAACTGAACCCTTATCTTGAGATGGTACAGCCGATTCCTTTACTGAAATATTAAAATAATCAGTATTCAGAACAAACATATATATTGATAAATGAGAACTTATCACTGATAGATAATTTCTTTCCATAATAAACTGCAAATAAATAGCTGAAGCACTGACACTCAGTGGTATATAAAAAAAAAACACTGCCTACCTGTGTAAATATTAAAATGCAAAGGTTTTTCTAATAAGATCACAGACTTAAAATATTACTTGTTTTTAATATATTCTTAATTATTGATTCAAGGGTGTTCAAGCACGTGCCTTTTTACAACTCCATATTCACTGACATGTTTAAAGATCAGATGGACTCTTGTTGTTGGTATTTTAAATACAATTGTAAAACATTAACATAACTGTTATATATATATATATATATATATATATATATATATATATATATATATATATATATATATATATATATATATATATATTGATTATGTGGTTGTTTCGGGATTTGAAATTTAAATATTGAGCACAACTGGCAACGCTGATCACATTCCGGTATGAACCTCAAGGCCTATCCACGTCAATATGGAAGCACTAGACTCGAGTTTCGCCCTCATTTGAGCTCGTCAGTAGTGCATATCCCTTACCGGATCCTGAAACAGTCTCGGATCACGCGTGTGAAGCGGGTGTGTAACCACGCGGCACACACTAGACACACCAAATTATCACAACAGAACACCACAACGCTACCCATCGTAGGCTATGCTCAAGATTGCCCAATCGCCGCGACCGACGTCCGTCAATCGATGGGACCCGAACGTCCAGGACTTCTCACTGGCAAGGAACACCAGGCCTCCTAAATCCAGTGAGCAACAATCAAATTGATTATGTGGTTGTTTCGGGATTTGAAATTTAAATATTGAGCACAACCCACTACTGGCAACGCTCATCACATTCTGGTATGAACCTAAGGCCCATCCACGTCAATATGGAAGCACTATACTCGAATTTCGCCCTCATTTGAGCTCGTCAGTAGTGCATATCCCTGACCGGATCCGGAAACAGTCCCGGATCACGCGTGTGAAGCGGGTGTGTAACCACGCGGCACACACTAGACACACCAAATTATCACAACAGAACACCACAACGCTACCCATCGTAGGCTATGCTCAAGATTGCCCAATCGCCGCGACCGACGTCCGTCAATCGATGGGACCCGAACGATCAGGACTTCTCACTGGCAAGGAACACCAGGCCTCCTAAATCCAGTGAGCAACTAATCAATTGATTATGTGGTTGTTTCGGGATTTGAAATTTAAATATTGAGCACAACCCACTATTGGCAACGCTGATCACATTCCGGTATGAACCTAAGGCCTATCCACGTCAATATGGAAGCACTAGACTCGATTTTCGCCCTCATTTGAGCTCGTCAGTAGTGCATATCCCTGACCGGATCCGGAAACAGTCCCGGATCACGCGTGTGAAGCGGGTGTGTAACCACGCGGCACACACTAGACACACCAAATTATCACAACAGAACACCACAACGCTACCCATCGTAGGCTATGCTCAAGATTGCCCAATCGCCGCGACCGACGTCCGTCAATCGATGGGACCCGAACGATCAGGACTTCTCACTGGCAAGGAACACCAGGCCTCCTAAAATCCAGTGAGCAACAATCAAATTGATTATGTGGTTGTTTCGGGATTTGAAATTTAAATATTGAGCACAACCCACTACTGGCAACGCTGATCACATTCCGGTATGAACCTAAGGCCTATCCACGTCAATATGGAAGCACTATACTCGAGTTTCGCCCTCATTTGAGCTCGTCAGTAGTGCATATCCCTTACCGGATCCTGAAACAGTCCCGGATCACGCGTGTGAAGCGGGTGTGTAACCACGCGGCACACACTAGACACACCAAATTATCACAACAGAACACCACAACGCTACCCATCGTAGGCTATGCTCAAGATTGCCCAATCGCCGCGACCGACGTCCGTCAATCGATGGGACCCGAACGATCAGGACTTCTCACTGGCAAGGAACACCAGGCCTCCTAAAATCCAGTGAGCAACAATCAAATTGATTATGTGGTTGTTTCGGGATTTGAAATTTAAATATTGAGCACAACCCACTACTGGCAACGCTGATTTGTTTTTGTTTGATATCCATTGCAGCCAACCTTCATACTGGAGACGGCTTCTTCTTCTTCTTCTTCTTCTTCAGCGTTCCGAGCCATTGAGGTTCTTTGCTGCAAATACAATCTGTCTCCATTCGTCTCTCTGGTGGACCTCCTCTTGCCAGTCGTTGATTCCAAGTGCTTGTAGGTCTGTACGTGTATTATCTCTCCACCGCCTTCTTGGTCTACCTCGGGGTCTACGGTCATTTATTTCCTGAGTGTAAGCGAGTTTTGTTTCCCTATTATCTTCCATTCTTTCTATATGCCCCAGCCATTGTAGTCTGTTAGCCTTCATGGTACCAGTGATTAGCGGGGACTTAAACAAATCATAAATGTCTTTGTTACTTGTTCTTTTCCACTCTCCACTTTGTTTATCCCTAATGGGTCCAAAGATGCGTCTTAAAATTTTGTTCTCAAAGGTTTGTAACAAGGCTTCGTCTCCTTTCGTTGTACTCCAGGTTTCAGAGCCATACAGCACAACTGGTCTGATCAGTGTTTTGTATATTGTGATTTTGGTGTTACGAGATAGCATCTTTTATTTTAGTAGATGTTGTAGTGCATAGTATATCTTATTTCCAGAGTTGATTCTAGTTTGTATTTCTTCCCTTATGATGTTGGAGCAGTTGAAGATTGTACCCAGGTATTTGTATGTTTCCGTTCTTTTAATGGTCATATTGACAGCAAGCCGTCCGGGCGATGAGGACAGTGCTATTGATCTGGCGCTAGTTTCACCTTCACTCACTACAGTGTGTAGATGGGGTGTCCTAGGACACCATGGCAGCGACCACCACCCTTGCAGCATACTGGTGGAGAAAGACAGAACCAGGCAGCACAAGCTAAGGGTAAAGACGTTCCAATATGACAGTACAGGGCAAGATGTGGTGAGTAAAATAAGACGTGACAAGCGCAGAACGTTTCAGGACAGGAAAAAAAGCTGGGAGCAGCCACCGTGGTGGAGTTTCGAGGTGGAGAAGGCTTGGGTGGATAAGCGCAGTGCTGTAAGGAGATGGCAAAATGCCAAGAAGAACAGAGCTGGTCATCCTAGTCCCTGCTTGCACTTAGAAAGAGAGATGCACACAAAAGTAAGCTACTTCAAAAAACTGGTCAAGGTTGTTAAAAGCGAAAAATGGGCAGAGGTGTGGCAAAGAGTAAGCACAGACAAGTCACTGAAATTGTTCTGGCGACTACATAAAAGCATGAGTGGTGCAGTCAAGAATAAGAGCATTTCTGACTTTCAAGGTGCTGACCTCATCTGGCAGAGGACTGACGAGGACAAGGGCAAAGCCCTCTTTGAACGCTACCTTGAGCAGAGCAACCAGACAGACATGGGAGGCCGACATCTGGCCAAGGAGGTCACCTCAGGCAGATGCAAGGTCCAGAACACTTCGGATGAAGACACAGTTTAAGTGAAAGAAATCAAGGCGGTGCTTCGACGATCAAAAAACAGTGCTCCAGGTCCTGATGGCATAAGATACGACGACATAAATAGGTGTACCGACAATGAGCTAGAGAAACTAGCAGACACGTACAACAACAGTATAGGGAGTGCTAGCATCAAGGAGGAATGGTTACACAGCTATCTGATTCCCTTGCCGAAGCCTGACAAAGACCACAAAAAAATTCAGGGATATCGAATTATAACCATGCAGAATACAATAGGCAAGCTGCTGGAGAAGGTAATTGCCAGGAAAATATCAAGCCAACTAGAGAGGCAAGGTGTTTTCCCACCTACCCTGGGTGGGTACCGTCCAAAAAGAGAAACCTGGACCAATGCAGCAGTCTTTGCCCACGATGTCTATGAAGGTTTCCACTCAGGCACTGAAACCGTTGCTGCAGCGATTGATCTTGAGGACGCATACAACAGAGTACCACTGGATTTTTTAATGTTTCAGCTTCTTGAACTAAACGTAAGTCCATTCCTCCTTAGTTGGATCGCTGCAGCCCTCTTCCAACGGAAAGTAGTTTTTAGATGTGGCAGTTGGACTTCAGAACCAACAACAATATATCCTGGCCTACCACAGGGATCACCTTTATCTCCAGGTACTGTTCAACGCCTACACAGTGAGAATCACCAGTGAGCAGATCACTGGACCTGGCAGGACATTGTCCTAATGCCGATGATGTTTTAGTGTATCGTCAGGGTAAGGATAGAGAGGAGGTTGCTGTGGAACTACAAACCGAACTCAATCGCATAAGTACTTGGTGTGATGAAGCTGGGGCAATGGTCAACCCAACAAAGGCAACAGTGACTTGGTTCTCGTTGAATAATCATATTGTCAACACTCCAACACCAACTGTAATGCTGTGTTCAGAGACGGTGGAAAGAACGCAGGCAATGAATTACCTGGGGATACGGTTTGATCGAAGCCTCGCTTATAATGTGCACATAGACCAGGTGATAACAAAGGCCAAGCGGGGTTTGGCTGCGATGAGGGTGATGGCGGCAGCAAACTGTGAGCAGCGCCATCTATGTCTTCTGTACGAGGGGCTGGTCATGTCTGTTTTGGAGTATGCAATGGCAATCCTGACTCTCAGCCATAAGCAGATAGAAAGGATGGAAAGGATACAGAATGAAGCTATGCGCATTATTCTTGGATGTACAAGAGATACAGCATGCAGGGCGATGCGCTACCTTCTTGATTTTCCAACCATTGAAGAGAGAATACAAGTTTGCAGGGCACGCGCCTACCTCAGAATTAACGCAAACACACAACATCCACTGCATAGTGAAATTAGGAAGGTGAAGGGCAGCAGGTTAAAAAGAGGGCGGTCGTGGATGGGTCAAGCCGAAGACATTCTTCAACAGGTGTGTTCACTTGAGGACTTAGAACCTGGCGAGGAGTGGGTGCAAGTGCCAACAGACTTCTGCACATCCTTTTCAGTTTGCATCCAACTAGATAGGAAATGCAGACAAGAAAATCCGGCTGCTGTGGAGGCTGAAGTACAAGCGTTGATTTTCGAGAATTCGCTAGACGGTGACGCGGTCATCTACACAGATGGGTCGGTCGTCCAACATGTGAGAAGCTTATGGTCCTTTACAGCTCGGGCCGGAGGGAGAATTGTGAAGGAGGACTCTGGTGCTTTCACTGAAACCACAAGTAGCCTGACCATGGAAGTCATGGCAGTAAGTAAAGCAATAACATGGCTCGAGACACAGACATTCACTAGGGCTTGTTTCCTTAGCGACTCAATGAACATGATCAAGAGGATAGAGGAGGGGTCGATCCGAAGAGAATGGTTGCTGCCTCTGGAGCGGTCTCGGCTGGCAAAGATTAGTTTCATCTTCGTGCCAGGGCATGCGGGAGTACAAGGAAATGAGCGGGCTGACAAGCTCGCAGGTGAGGCTACTGTGAAGGGCGGGCGCGCCATGGACCAGGCTGACATTATGAATGCTCTACGAGAAGTAGGACTGTTGCGAGAACCAAGTGATGACTGTGAATCTACAACAATGGCCAGACTGCAAGAGCAGCAAATTAAAAGAGGGGTGGCCAAACAAGAACACTACGCAGGAAGCCAAAGAAGATTGATAAAACCAACACAGAACTGGCGTCGTTAGCCGCTACACGCTGCGGGATTTGCTGAGGAGGGGATCCGAGCACTTATGGACTGAATGGTCCGATGTGCAACGAGGATGATCTGTCGACTAACTAACTAACTAACTAATGGTCATATTATCTATTTACTATTTGTATGTGGCCAGAGTTTTTAGCCATTCCGTCTCTTGAAATTACCATATATTCTGTCTTATCTTGGTTGATAACCAGCCCCATCTGTTGGGCTTTTTCTTTTAAGTGAGTCAATATTTCATGTATTTGTTTCGTAACAAAGAAAGGATTTTACAAAGGTGGGGATGTTAACCCCACGCTTCAACCCCCAACCTGGAGGACCAGGGTGTTTCTCTTTGTCTGTTCTCTACCCTTTGACCTGTCCGGCTTGGGAGGCCCTGCTGGTAGTTACGCTACCGCCGGCATAGCTCTTAGGGTAATTGAGAAGCTCAAGCTCCCCCACCACGACAAGGTGGAAACACCATCGGACTGGAGACGGCTAGTGGTTCGTATTTAGATTTTCTTTTTTTAGTTCTAGATATATTTTCTTTCGTATAATTTATTATTGTTTTTAGAATTTGGGTTTCAAATTGAGGTTACAGTTGCTAAGAAGCAGAAATCAACCTCAATCGATCTTCGACCGTTGTTTATTTAACAAGTTTGAAGTGTGGCCGTAAGTAGTCAAAGAAAACTATTTAAACAAGTTATGAAATGCTTTACGGTTATACTTACTAAAAGTAAGAAACATACCTCTTCTACTTAGTCACCAACTCAGCCAGCAACTGTCAAAATCTGAAAATCATGGGATACATTGTGATTGTTTCGACAATATGCAGTATAATTGCCATTGGTTGCTAAGAAGCAGAAATCAACCTCAATCGATCTTCGACCGTTGTTTATTTAACAAGTTTGAAGTGTGGCCGTAAGTAGTCAAAGAAAAACTATTTAAACAAGTTATGAAATGCTTTACGGTTATACTTACTAAAAGTAAGAAACATACCTCTTCTACTTAGTCACCAACTCAGCCAGCAACTGTCAAAATCTGAAAATCATGGGATACATTGTGATTGTTTCGACAATATGCAGTATAATTGCCATTGGTTGCTAAGAAGCAGAAATCAACCTCAATCGATCTTCGACCGTTGTTTATTTAACAAGTTTGAAGTGTGGCCGTAAGTAGTCAAAGAAAACTATTTAAACAAGTTATGAAATGCTTTACGGTTATACTTACTAAAAGTAAGAAACATACCTCTTCTACTTAGTCACCAACTCAGCCAGCAACTGTCAAAATCTGAAAATCATGGGATACATTGTGATTGTTTCGACAATATGCAGTATAATTGCCATTGGTTGCTAAGAAGCAGAAATCAACCTCAATCGATCTTCGACCGTTGTTTATTTAACAAGTTTGAAGTGTGGCCGTAAGTAGTCAAAGAAAACTATTTAAACAAGTTATGAAATGCTTTACGGTTATACTTACTAAAAGTAAGAAACATACCTCTTCTACTTAGTCACCAACTCAGCCAGCAACTGTCAAAATCTGAAAATCATGGGATACATTGTGATTGTTTCGACAATATGCAGTATAATTGCCATTGGTTGCTAAGAAGCAGAAATCAACCTCAATCGATCTTCGACCGTTGTTTATTTAACAAGTTTGAAGTGTGGCCGTAAGTAGTCAAGAAAACTATTTAAACAAGTTATGAAATGCTTTACGGTTATACTTACTAAAAGTAAGAAACATACCTCTTCTACTTAGTCACCAACTCAGCCAGCAACTGTCAAAATCTGAAAATCATGGGATACATTGTGATTGTTTCGACAATATGCAGTATAATTGCCATTGGTTGCTAAGAAGCAGAAATCAACCTCAATCGATCTTCGACCGTTGTTTATTTAACAAGTTTGAAGTGTGGCCGTAAGTAGTCAAAGAAAACTATTTAAACAAGTTATGAAATGCTTTACGGTTATACTTACTAAAAGTAAGAAAACATACCTCTTCTACTTAGTCACCAACTCAGCCAGCAACTGTCAAAATCTGAAAATCATGGGATACATTGTGATTGTTTCGACAATATGCAGTATAATTGCCATTGGTTGCTAAGAAGCAGAAATCAACCTCAATCGATCTTCGACCGTTGTTTATTTAACAAGTTTGAAGTGTGGCCGTAAGTAGTCAAAGAAAACTATTTAAACAAGTTATGAAATGCTTTACGGTTATACTTACTAAAAGTAAGAAACATACCTCTTCTACTTAGTCACCAACTCAGCCAGCAACTGTCAAAATCTGAAAATCATGGGATACATTGTGATTGTTTCGACAATATGCAGTATAATTGCCATTGGTTGCTAAGAAGCAGAAATCAACCTCAATCGATCTTCGACCGTTGTTTATTTAACAAGTTTGAAGTGTGGCCGTAAGTAGTCAAAGAAAACTATTTAAACAAGTTATGAAATGCTTTACGGTTATACTTACTAAAAGTAAGAAACATACCTCTTCTACTTAGTCACCAACTCAGCAACTGTCAAAATCTGAAAATCATGGGATACATTGTGATTGTTTCGACAATATGCAGTATAATTGCCATTGGTTGCTAAGAAGCAGAAATCAACCTCAATCGATCTTCGACCGTTGTTTATTTAACAAGTTTGAAGTGTGGCCGTAAGTAGTCAAAGAAAACTATTTAAACAAGTTATGAAATGCTTTACGGTTATACTTACTAAAAGTAAGAAACATACCTCTTCTACTTAGTCACCAACTCAGCAACTGTCAAAATCATGGGAGACATTGTTTCAACAATAGGCAGTATAATTGCCATTGGGATCCTAACACCAGTTTTAATGTTTTTGATAATCTTCATCACGAAATGGGCACTCTCGATGATCAACAAAACCGGGTTTTGGTTTAAGATCGAATGCGGCTTCCGACAGCCTCCTGAAACTAAAATTGTGGGACAGAATAACAGGGAAGAAAAGGTCAGGGACTCGACTGAGGAAAGTGACAATGACAATGAGAGTCCGACCGGTAATGGCAGTAGGGAAGATAACAACAGCAGCGACGACGACAGCGACAATGACAGGAAAAAACCAGGGGCAAGTAACACTAAGAGACGCCCAACACAAAAAGTAAAGTGAAAGATTTTTTCTTCTGTTCCATCCGTGTCCGACAGCCGGCCAATCTGTCCGCCTGTTCATTCCCCAGCACACCGGCATGCCCAGGAGAAAATATCCAGGTGATGCTTACTACCCATGACCTCCGAAGCGAAGCAAGCCACTCTGCACGAAGCCTACAGAAACAGGTCAAAGCATTCTTTGAAAAATTCACTTCTAAAATATAAAAACCCGTCTGATATGTCAGGCCATCTCAAGAATGTACACTAGTAACCAGACTTGGCGAGAGGACAACAACAGCAGTGTGGACAAATATTAATACACTTTATTTGCAGGGAGGGGAAAAAAAATCAAGTTAAATACAATATCACAATTCTGTAAACCTTGAATGCATAATCATGATTAAAAAGGGGACACCTAACTGAATATCTTTACCTGGTGCCCACTTGACAATGGAGCAAAGATCACTGTGTTCAGGTGAAATACAGAATACACTTTGAGATCGTTCATTGAAAATTTGGTATAACCATCAAAGAAAATGTTCATTCAATTATGCTATTGTGTATACAAACCAAGGCAATGTCAAGATGGTAAACCATGCCCGCCAATTGGATAAAAGCTGGCCATAATTATATTTCTCCAAACATCTCTACATTTGATCATCTATTATTTAACCTACACTCAGTTTTGCCACATCTGACAAAAACTGCAAATCTTGGAGAAGAAACTAAATTGGTTCAAATACAAACTACTTTAATGTCTTGACATGACTTTGTCTCAATGTTACCAAGTGGGTCACAGCAGCTGTGTATGTGTGCGTATGGAGTTGTGTTACACATGCATTACCCGTGTGTTACCAAGGCCCTTCAGGGAAGCACAGAAGCCTACCATGCATGTAGCAACAGGCTGGCCTGGGACTGTCTAACTCATCCCGCAGAAAACTAGATGCCAAATCCAACCAACAATGAACAAGTCTAAAGAAAAGGAAAGAAAAATAGGCAACCAGGATATAACTGAATTAAGAATATCATTCAAGCAAATGATAATGCTTTCTTCCTGGGCGGCACCTCACTTCCAGACTGGAATCATACTCATATTTAGAAGGTGGGGAAAGGGGAGGGAGGAGATTAAAATAAGAATACAAAAGGCAAGAACTTTCATGGCAGTCAGAAAGTCAACAGAAACTGAACCTAGAGCCAAACTTAGAATATTGAACTCTAATATCAGATCAGTCCTGGTATACTGATCAGAAACATGGAGAACGAATACAACGATTACCAATAAGCTGCAAACACTAATTAACTAGTAAATGCGCCGAATAAGATTAAAATGGTACCACAGAATACCTGATTCGGAGCATATGGAGAGAACTTAATTTCCAGCAAATCAAGAAGTGAGGAAAAGGCACACATTGAGAAAACATGTGCATAGTATAACTATAAAGTTCTTTCTCACAGGGCACAGGAAATAGAGGGAGGTCTCAAATCTCACTGAGACGAGAACTAGAGACAAATGAATAATACAGGAGCTGCAGTAGATGGCCAAATGGAGAATGCTTGGCGTGAGATGGTTAAAGGACCTATCCTTACTTCATTGCCCCTTGCGAGCTTTTTTTTAGAGGTCCGAACAAATGAAAATCACATGGTGACAAATCAGGACTATAGGCTGGCTGTTGCAGAATTTTCCACTTCTTCCTTGCTAATGCTTCCTGCACAATCTTTGCGAAATGCAGACAAGCTTACAGTGCAACAAACTCACCCGCGAGAAAACATGCCGGGTCGTTTATTCTTGATGGCTTTTTGCAGCTTGTCTAGTGTTTGCAAGTAGTGGGTAGCATTGATGTTAACACCAGGTTCTTTAACAACAACAGCCCTTCATTGTCAAAAAATGCGCTCAGCATAACCTTACCAGCGGAAACCCGTAACTTGAATTTTTTGGCTTTTGGTGATCCAGCAAGATTCCACTGCATGCTCTCTCTTGCTGCTCGGCTCAAAGTGGTGACACCATGATTTACTGCCTGCCACTATGCAGAAGAGAAATTCATCACCCTCCACTCTGTAACGCAGCAAGTGGTTCAAACACCATCCCATGTGTTCCTCTTTTTGGTGGTCGGTCAACATCCGTGGTACCAACTCTGAACACACCTTCCGATATTGCAGTTTCTTATGAACAACCTTTTGGATTGTCCCAATTGACACACCAAATTCTTTCGCCCGCGAATGTATGCTTTGACAGTGGTTCATCTGTGCTGTTGCATCAATTTTGGCGATGGTTTTTTCTGTTGCAACAATATGCGCTTGACCTGGCCATTTTACACAACTGAAGCCCACAACACAAGATAACATTAAAAAGCCCTAAAACAAGGCCAGGGACAGTATCAGTTATGTAAACAAAGCAAGCAAGATATATCAGCAGAGCAAGCAATATGACCAACAGGAAATGGGATGGACATGTGTGCTTCGAATAATACACATAGGCACGAAAACAAGCAAAACCTAGCTCTATACACACCAAACTACTAACAGAAAAGCTTAATTTATAAGCAGGCAAGTTTTACAAACACCACGCAGGAATATGAAATAGATGTTTAGGCATATGTTGAACCTTAAAGGAACTTCATTGATTTGCTTGTGCTGAGGTCCCCAATGGCCAATCTCTGTGTCACCCACTGCACCTTGAAACCTGCTGATAAAATGTCCAGTTCCCATATAAATGTTACTCCGCATACTTTTGAGACAAGTTTAAATACAACTATTATCAACTCATTATCTGCCATTAGCCACTGACACAAGCAAACCTCATGCAGTTGAAATATTTAAGAGGAAGCAGAAACTCAACCACAATTTCCAGGTTTAACAGGATAAAAATGTGCTGAAAATGTGAACAATTACAACTGAAATTATAGGCACGCCTTTGCTTGACAAATGTAAATAAAATAAATCTGCCACATGTTGTTTTTCTTTCATCTGACAGTTAATAAGTTAAATTTCACACAGTTCATTTCAGTTAAAAATTATCCATAATCTGTAACTGGAAACATGTTTCTAAATTATTAGGCATATAATTACACATATTTAGAAAACAATCATGTACTTGTAGTATGAGGTACTGGCAACAATTTACAGTACAATGTATATAGTTAGTAACACAGACTCCTTACCTCATCTGCATGGGATTCACCTTATTAGGGTTGCGTCGTACTGCGGAGAACAAGTCCCCATTGAAGCTGCTGCCAGGTGAACTCAGCTCCGAAGGAATAGAAGCTGTGGAAGAGCCCAGTTTTCCTTTATAATATCGTTTTTTTTTTTAAAGTGCTGAATTATCCTTCAAATATCTACCTACTCACTGTAGCTACCCAAGATAAGTGAAAATTCTTTCTGCAATGCCCCATTCCTTTACCTTCAAGAAATTTTCTTTTATGTTTAGATATATTTCTATTAAACACTAAACAGGTTTTTTTTTTTTTCTAATTTAAACAAAAAACTGTATTAAAAACCAAAGGGAAATTTTTTTAATTTTATTTTTGTATTTCCATTTTATTGACTTTTGTACAAAACCCCTATAATTACCACCCGGGCCCAAAAATGCACATCGTATTTTGTTCCAATTTTAACCAATACTGATTTCCCTATATAAATTTTAGTTGCATTTAATATAAAGGGAAGATGTTGCTTACTTGGAGACTGCTCAATGGGCCAATACTGGCTAAAGATCAGGAAAGGGGGGGTTGGTTAGAGTGCCAAAAATCCTCAAGTTGGGACTGCACTGACCCTGAAATGGGTGCGGTAGAACTAAAGGGAACTTTCCCGTGAATTATCCCCGCCGACTCTTTTCCCGCAGGTCCCCCCCTGCCATGCCCGGGGCAAAAAAATGGGCCTAAACATCAGGTAAAACCCTATCAGTTTAAATAAAACCCATAAAGTTGGTTAAAATTTTTCTAGTCAAATGTAAACACAATAATAAGCAGACACAAAATGTCATTTTTTCAAAGAGGTCTTGCACCACCTTTTGGCTTTTGGGGGATATGGGGCTAGATTCTCATTTTGAGACCACCGGGGTGAGTTTCTATATACACCCCAAAAGACTTTCCCTTATAAGTATTTCCGGTACCCATTTTAAGATGGGTCACCTGGGGTCCAGGCAATTTTTTTTCTTAGTCTGCCCCGATGTGAATTCAAACCCCAAAAAAAACTGACAGCAAGCATCTAGCCTTTTTTTTACGCAACTTCCCAAATTTAAATTTAAAACCCCGGCTTTTTTTAAAAATGTTCCAAGCAGTTTCCTTTATGTGTCTGTGATGGACAGCACCAGACATTTGTAAGCCGGAGCAAACAGAAATCCCAGACTTCTCCCCACTTACCCAATGATGGCCCAGGTGCAAACTGTGTCTGACCAGTGCAATTCACTACAAAACTAAAATGCCAGGAGTTTTTTTAAACTGAAAAAAAAAACATGGCTAATGAACAAAAGGCTCAAACCCAGCTAGAAAAAAACAAA
>JACEFZ010002493.1:45000-51932 GCA_014155875.1 Cepaea nemoralis | reverse complement strand
CCTTGGGTTTGACAGGGTTTTGTTTTGAACCGGGGGGTTTTTCCCAAATGGCTTCCGGTCTTTTTTTTTTTCCCCGCCGCGCCGAAAAGCTTTTCGCACAAAGGGAAAAACCGGGAAAAACTCCCGGTTAGCTTTTAGCGACGCCCCACGGGTGTCTCCGAAACATTTAACTCGTAAACCGAAGGCTGGGGCCCCGGAATCGAACCCACAACCTTCGGATCACAATAAAACGGCTTGCCCCTTCGCCACAAAACTCCTTTACTATTTGTAATAGGGTGGCATGTCTCACTGTCGGCCAGATATTTAAATAATACAGGGGGGGACTCGTTGTCTGAGTCAGTTATGTTGTATAAACAATCCCCTGACTCCTTCTACGTCAGTTATGTTGTATAACGTTGCGTGACTCGCTGTCTGAGTCATTATGTTTTTAAAATACAATCTCCTGACTCGCTGTCAGAGTCATTATGTTGTATAATACAGTTGCGTGACTCGCTGTCTGAGTCAGCTATGTTGGATAATACAGTGGCGTGACTCGCTGTCTGAGTCAGATATGTTGGATAATACAGTGGCGTGACTCGCTGTCTGAGTCAGATATGTTGGATAATACAGTGGCGTGACTCGCTGTCTGAGTCAGATATGTTGGATAATACAGTGGCGTGACTCGCTGTCTGAGTCAGATATGTTGGATAATACAGTGGCGTGACTCGCTGTCTGAGTCAGATATGTTGCATAATACAGTGGCATGTCTCACTGTCTGGGCCAGAGATGTTGAATAATACAGGGGTGACTCGTTGTCTGAGTCAGTTATTTTGTATAATAAAATCTCCTGACTCGCTGTCTACGTCAGTTATGTTGTATAACATTGGCGTGACTCGCTGTCTGAGTCAGTTATATTGTATATGCTGTTATCATAATTGGATGTTAATGTCACATATTATGTATGTTTTAGTCGTAGGACAAGGCGTTGCGTTAGTTGCGCTGTGTATTCTAGTAACGGAACTAGACTTTAGAGTCTCATCTGGTGTATATTATAGGAACGAAACACTATACAATAACAAATTAATGCAGCTTTACAGAGCAGAATTATGAAACATACAGGACGTTGAGGCGATTAGCCTTCATCAGCAAACACATACATACACAAAACACAACACAAAATCACAAAGAAGACCGTCGACTGACTACATTACGGCCCAGGAGCGAGATAAAAAAGAAAGATGAAAAAAAAATAAAACCCAATGAAGAGAGAATGAAAATAGAAAAAAAAAAAAAATTATGTGACACTCATCTAAGAATCCCAGGCTGGGATACTGACATGAATAGGGCCGTGCTTCTCTTATACAGACAACCGTGGGAGTCTGTGGGTCATGGGGACCGGGTGGGGGGTGGTAACTAAGGCGGGAAACTGGAAGCAGGGGTTTCTGTAAAATGGTACTGAAAATTAAAAAGCTCCGGCGACCGTCCGCACAATTCATGAGTGGGTGTCAGTGAAAGGTTGGTCCTAGTGGACGAATATTGAAGAGCAATGATGTGTGCACCTACGTGTGATGGTAATAGTAACGAAAATAATTTTATGTGCTCCTTTAAGTGTGTACCCAAGAGAATTCCCCCCCCCCTCACACACACACACAAACACACATACACACACACACCACACACATCACCAACCATTAATACAACCTTAAAGGTACATATGTGTATGGTATATATGAGAAAAGGGGAAAGAGAGATAAGGGGAGAGAGATAGAGATAAGGGGAGACAGAGAGAGATAGAGAGAGATAGAGATAGAGACAGAGAGAGAGAGAGAGAAGAGAGAGAGAGAGAGAGAGGAGAGAGGAGAGGGGAGAGAGAGAGAATTCAAATCAAATCAAATCAACTTTATTAGGGTCATACAAATTGGGCGCGCAGGCCCGTCTTACATTCGGCCCTTCCAATCACTCGTCTTTCATTTCATCAAGAGGCATTATACATTTACATAGGAAGAAAAATAAACATTGTGAAATGATGTTGTAAAACATAACAAGGCAAATTACCATGTTAATGAGGCCCATCTCCCACCTACCCATACATCACCCCAACCCACACCCACATCCCCCACCTACCACACACACGCACACCAAGGGACACATACATACCCCACCAATCGACCCATCCCCCTTCGGCACATCCCCCACCCACACACTTCTCCCCTCCACCTTGTCCCCCAACCAAAACACCACTCGTCCACCCACAAACAACATTCCCCCACCAACCCACACATCCCACGCCCACCCACATACACATCCTAACCCACACATCCTCTCCCCCATTCCACACCTCAAACCACCCATCCCACCGCCACGTCTCCATTGACCACATATTCACCACCCACGCACACAATCCCCACCAACCCACACATCGCACATCCACTCACACATCCCCATAACCATACACACACATCCCCACCAACTGACATCTCCCCCCCCCCCCCCACACACACATCTCCCTAACCACCCATACATCCCCAATCCATTCACACACACACCCTACCACCCACACATACATCCTCCACCCACCCATACATGCCTTAACCCAATCCCCCACTACACAATCCCCCACCCGCACACACTACATCCCCTACCACGCAATATTCCTAACCCACGCACCACACACACATATCCCTCACCAACACATCCCACACCCACATACCACCACACATCCCCACCTACACACCACACACATATCCCCCACTCACATACCACACAATATTCCCACCCACACCCACACAGATACCCTTTCCCCCACCCCCCATACCCCCCCCCCCACCACAAACATCCCCCATCCACACACACATACCTCACCCACACAAAAATAAAGACTTATTATTATTATTATTATTTATGATAATATCCCTAACCAACAGACCACACACCTCTCCCCACCCACACACGCATTCCCCACCCGTCCACCAACACACACTCACTCACGCACACATCCTCCACTAAGCACCCACACAACCCCCCACCCACCCCCAACCAAACATCTCTCGATCACAATACCCCTACCCACACATCCTTCACCCACTCACGCATCACACCCCGACACATAACTCACCCACCTACACATCCCTAAGCCACTCACACACCCCCCCCCACACATTCCCCATCCACGCACACATCTCCCCCCCACACACCCCGACATACTTCCCCCAACCACCCCACCCATACACACATTACCCGCACCCATCCCCACATCCTCCACATCACACACTATCCCTCACCCACACACATATCCTCACCCATACCACCACACCCCCACCCACACACCATGCACGCATCCCCCACCAAAACACCGCACACATATCTCAAACCCCACACCATACACTTCTCCCCACCCGCCCTTGCATCCCCAATCCACCAAACACAGTCCCCTACCCACACAACCCCCCCACCCACACATACTTCCTCAAAACCCCCCACACATCACCACCCACATAAACACACACACCCCACACCCGTCCCCCTATACATATCCTCCACCCATACACACATCCCCCACACCCCTTTCCCACACTCCTACTTTCACCCCCACACATCCATCCACACATCCCACCAACACCCACAAATATCACTACCCACAAAAACCCACACACCCCAACCCATCCAATCGCATACCCCCACCCACACATATCCCCACACTCATACACATCCTCCACACACAATCACACCTCCTCACATCTAGACACATACAAAATGTCTCACGTGAGCATTGAAACTAGTATGAACAAACTCCCACACTTTACTCACACACATACACTGACAATTGTCTGAGCATTCTCATAAAAATGTTAAACATGGAGAAACATGTGTACATAAACAGTGTGTGACGTAAAAATAGTGATGCTCCCACACACAAAGATACACACAGAGAAAGCACACACACGCACACACACACACACTCACTCACGCTCACTCATTCTGTCTCTCATTCACACTCACTGACTCTCTCACTCAAACTACAGTAATGTACATAAGTTCATATTATACATGATAAAATCAAATGGTATTTAACTGGTAATATGACAGATGAGAATACACAAACATATGGATTCGCGTGTTACATAACATGCGTGTTACATGACATGCATCTGCTCTGCTCTCTCTCTCTCTCTCTCTCTCTCTCTCTCTCTCTCTCTCTCTCTCTCTCTCTCTCTCTCTCTGTATTCTTTCATATACACACACTCACACGCATGCGCGAGCTCACACACACACACACACACTAACACATCAGCTCTCGAACTGTCTCACTCTCTCACACACAATCCTTCACACACACACTCACTCTCTCAATCACACTCTCTCACACATATACATACGCATGAACGCATGCATGCACGCACACACTCACTCACTCACTCTCACACATACACGTACGAATGCATGCACTGACACATTCCCCTACCATTTCTCGCTCAATCACTCTCTCCACACACACACACGCACGTGCGCACACACACATTCACTCTCTCACTCTCTCTGACACCCATCCACTCTCTCTGGGGGTGTGGGTGAGGGATGTGTATGGGTGTGGGGTGGATGGGTGGGAGTGTGTGTGGGTGAGAATGTGTGGGGGATGTATGTGGGTTGGGGAGGGGGCAGCTAGGTGTGGGTGATGGATTTGGAGATGTGTGTGTGTGGGTGGGGGATATCTGTCTGGTGGGTGGGGGGTATGTGGCTGGATGGAGGATGTATGTGTGGGTAGTGAGGGTGATTGTAGTTGGGGATGTGGGTATGGGTAGGAGATGTGTGTGGGAGATGTGTGTGGGGTGAGGATGTGTCTTTGGGATATGTGTGGGTGTGGGTTGTGTGGGAGGGGAGCTGGGTGTGGTAAATGATGTGTGTGTGGGTTGGGTGAAGGTTGTGGTTGGGTTTGCGGGTGGGTGAAGGATGTGTGTGAGGGTGGGGATGTGTGCTTAGATGGGTGGTTGGGGTGTGTGAGTGTGGGTGGGTAGATAGGAGATGTATGTGTTGATGAGTGGGTAAGGGATGTGTGGGTGTTAATGGTTGAGGGATAAATACGTGTGTCTAGGGATGTGTGAGGGGATGAGTGTATGAGTTGGGGATGTGTGTGTGTGGGTTGTGTGTGTGCGTGGATGGGAGGTGTGTGTTTGTGAATGGGGGATGTGTTGGTGGGTGGGGATGTGTGTTAGGGATGTGTGTATGGGTGGGAAGATTGTGCGTTGGTGGGGATGTGTGTGTATATGGGTAGGGGTGTGTGGTTAAGGGATGTGTGACTGGGGGAATGGGTGGATGGAGGATGTGTGGTTGGGTAGAGGATGTGTGGGTGGGTGATTGTATATGAGTAAGGGTGTGTGGTTAAGGGATGTTTGGTTGGGGGATGGGTGGGTAGAGGAATGTGTGGGTGGGTAGAGGATATGTGGGTGGTGAGTGTGTTCAGGTTAAGGAGATGTGGGGGATGTTTGTAGGTGTGGGCTCGGGATCTGTGAGTGGGTTGGGGGAGATGGGAGATATGTGGGTGTGGTGTTGAATTTGTGTGTGGGTAGGTGTGGAATATGTGAGTTGACGGGGAGATGTTGTGTTGTGGCTGAGGAATGTGTGCTTGGCTGGGTGGGTGGAGGTGTGTGGGTGGAGGAGGATATGTGGGTGGAGGAGCATATGTGGGTGAGTGATTGTTGGTGGGTAATGGGACTCGGTAGAGGATATGTGACGTGGGTGGGGGAGATGTGTGTAGGTGGGGGATGTGTGGGTTATTGAATGTATGTGTGCTTGGGGTGTGGTGGATGGGATGTGTGTGTGGGTGAGAGGTGTGTGTGGGTGGGGAGAAGTGTAGGTGTAGCGATGTGGCGGATGGGTGGGGAATGTATGTGTGTGTGGGTATGTGTGTGGTGGTTGGTGGGGGAGTTGGAGTGAATGGGGGATGTGTGGGTGGGTGGTGGATGTGTCTCATAACATAGTAATATGCATTGTTTATGTTTACAAAATTCATGTGCAATGTTTTTTCCTATGCACTGTTGATGAAAGAAAGATGAGTGAATGGAAGGGCCGAATGTAAGACGGGCCTGCGTGCCCAATTTGTTACCCTTTGAAAATAAAGTCTGTTCGTTCGTTCGTTCGTTCGTTCTCTCTCCTCTCTCTCTCTCTCTCTCTCTCTCTCTCCTCTCTCTCTCTCTCTCCTCTCTCTCTCTCTCTCTCTCTCTCTCTCTCTCGCTCCCACACGCACACACATATATAGTGAACAATTATAGTTAAACAATTATAATGAACAATTATACTGAACAATTATACCAGTAAATGAATTATGGTGGCATATAGTCGGTACGGATTAAGTATTGAAAGAGTTTTCGGTTAAATGTGTAGGGACTCATTGGAGTTTTCAGATCTGGAGGCAGATCATTCCATAAGTGCGCACCAGAATAGGCGAAACATGTTTTGTATAGGTCCAATCTAGGCTTTGAGACATGTAACAAATTTAGGCGCTTGCTGTTCATTGCATTAGATTGAATCAGCGGCAGAAGATACTCTGGGGTATTTTGAGATATAATTTTGTTCACTAATTTGGCTTTGTTGAAAAGGAAGCGCTTTTGAAGTGGTAGAAGTCTTAGATGACTGTACAAATTATTACTTTCAACGTGCTTTATGTCAGAAACCAGACGAATAGCGCGGTTTTGTAGAGAACATAGTCGTTTTAAATTAGATTTAGGGCAACCATCCCAAACTGTGGAACAGTAATCGAGATGTGATTGGATATAGCATGTATAGAATATTTTTCGTGTGCTTTCGTCCAGGAAGTGCTGAATTTTAGCAAGTTGGTAAACTTTTTGTGCTATTTTCTTGGTAAGAACGTGAACATGAGAGCTCCAGCTCAAATGGCTGTCAATTAAAAAGAGAGAGAGAGAGAGAGAGAGAGAGAGAGAGAGAGAGAGAGAGAGAGA
>JACEFZ010002493.1:0-37500 GCA_014155875.1 Cepaea nemoralis | reverse complement strand
CTATTATTAAAGGGGGAAGGTAATCCGCTACTGAGATAGTGTTCGAATAATTTGCAATTATATGAATAGGGATTGGTGATGTCTTTGATTTCTTGTGGAAGATTGTTCCACAGCTGAGCTGCAGAGTACGTTAAGCTTGTTTTGTATAAGCAATCCTAGGCTTTCGGAATGTGTAATATATTTAAACGTTTACTGTGTCTAGCATTATATTTAAACAATGGCCAAGGTAATTTGGGACATTCCGATGCAGGATTTTGTGAATTAGTTTAGCTTTATTGAAAAGCAGGCGTTTGCGGAGTGGTAGTAACTGAAGGCGTTTATACAGGCTAGGATTGTCAGATAAATGTTTGCTATAAATTAGACTCATGGCCCGTTTCTGGAGTGAGTAAAGTCGCTTGGTGTTTGAATTAGAACAACCGTCCCAGATTGTAGAGCAGTAGTCAAAGGTGTGTCTGTATATGAGAAGTATAGAATAGTTTCTTTGTGTCCTCATCAAGGAAGTTTTAATCTTGGGCGAAGTTGATAGACTTTTTTCGCTGTTTGTTTAATGACGCGATTGAACATGGGCATTAAGGTTAGGTTTCTATCAATGATTAGGCCTAATGTTTTGTGCTCAATTACACTTTCTACTGGCATGTTATCGATGTGAAGTTGAAGTGATGTGTGTGAGCTTAGAGTTTGAAGTCTTTGTCTGGTTGTTAATAACATTGCTTTTGTTTTAGTGATGTTATTTTGCATACAGTTTGAATAGCTCCACCTAACTACATTAGTTAATTCTTGTTGTAAAAACGACTCCAGTAAAATACAGTTTTCAGAGTTTGTGTACACTGTACAGACGGAGACAGAGCGAGGCAGAGAGGTAGCAGGGATAATCATCGACAGGGCAGAGAGAGAGAGAGAGAGAGGGAGAGAGAGAGAGAGAGGAGGAGAGAGACAGAGAGATGGAAGGAGACAGAGAGGTGGCAGGGATAAACATCGACAGGGCAGAGAGAGAGAGAGAGAGAGACAGAGAGAGGCGGAGAGAGACAGAGAGATGGAAGGTGACGGAGAGGTGGCAGGGATAAACATCGGCAGGGCAGAGAGAGAGAGAGAGAGAGACAGAGAGAGGCGGAGAGAGACTGAGAGATGGAAGGAGACAGAGAGGTGGCAGGGATAAACATCGACAGGGCAGAGAGAGAGATAGAGAGAGGCGGGGAGAGACAGACAGATGGAAGGAGACAGAGAGGTGGTATGGATAAACATCGACAGGGCAGAGAGAGAGAGAGAGAGAGAGAGAGAGAGAGAGAGAGAGAGAGAGAGAGAGAGAGAGAACGAACAAACGAACGAACGAACGAACGAACGAACTTTATTTTAAAAGGGTAACAAATTGGGCACGCAGGCCCGTCTTACATTCAGCCCTTTCAATCACTCATCTTTCATTCATCAAATGTGCATGTTACATTTACATAGGGGGAAAAAATTCATTGCCAAATGAAAGTTGTAAACATAAACAGTGCATATTGCAATGTTGTGAGACACATCCCCCATCCACCCTCACATCTCGCAGCCACCCACACATCCCGCAGCCACCCTCACATCCCCCACCCACCACACCTCCTCCACCAACCCACACATACCTCCATGCACTCACACAGATCCAGGCACACATACATGCCGCCACCCACCCACCGATCCCCCACCCACACACATTTCTCCACCCACACACACACACACAACCCCCACCCATCCCATAACCGACACGCACACACCCACCCACATATTCTCCACCACCCACCCACACACCCGCAACCACCAAGCAAACACACATCACAAAACCACACACACATACCCCCTTCAACCCACACATCCCGCACCAATCCATACATACATCCTGCACCCTCACTATTTTCCCCATCCACCCACACACACATCAGCCAACCTACACCCACTCACCCACCCAATATCCGCCACCTCTCAACTACACATCCTCCATCTATACACACATCCCCACCCACAAACATATCTCCCCACCTGCCCACACATATCTCCCACCCATAAACACCCAAAAACACACACCTCCCACCCACACACAACCCACCACCCACACACATCCGCCGTTCACACATATCTTCCCATAAACACACACACATCCCCGAACCATACACACATCTCTCACACACACCCACCAACTCACGTACTTATCCATCAACAACTCACACTCACACATCACCCACCCGCCCATCAACACATGCATCTCTCATATACCCTCCCACCCACACACACCCCAACCACCCAGCCAAACACACATCCAGCTAGAGAGAGAGAGGCGGAGAGAGACAGACAGATGGAAGGAGACAGAGTGGTGGTAGGGATAAACATAGACAAGGCAGAGAGAGAGAGAGAGAGAGAGAGAGAGAGAGAGAGAGAGAAGAGAGAGATGGAAGGAGGCACAGAATGGCAGAGAGGAAGCACAGAGAACATAGACAGAGAGAGATGGAGAGCGAGAGAGAGACGGAAGCAGACAAAGGCACAGAAACCAGAACAGACAGATGTAGACACTGACAGACACAGAGACAGCAGCAGGGCAGAAATATAAAGAGACATACACACACAAACACGGAGAGAAGCACGACAGACAGACAAAAAGAGGTAAATCAAGACAAATGAACAGACAGAACAGACATGATAGAAAGACTGAGTAGAGTACGAATGACCGGGGGGCTGCTCCTAGAAACAGTTCAACAAGAAATGATCAGGTACATATCATGGGGGAAATAGGCGCCCAGTGATGAGCCTTCCGTGTGCAGACAAAAGATGCTCTATGAATGGTAAATGACGAGGACATGATATGAAAGAAGACGGACGATTAGAGGCTGTAATTACACAGGTTGCATTTACTACGTGAGTAGCCGGCTATTTATGACATGTCTTCTACGGCCTGATATTCTTGCCTGCACACAATTAGACTGGAATGTCGGTTTTTTTGCTCTTTACAATTTCTGTCAATAGATAATTGTCGGTAGCATGTTCACCCATTCACAACAACATACAACCAAGTATTTGTGGGGCGCTGTCGGGAGGCGCTGACGGGAGGCGCTGACGTTCACAATATGCAGAGTTCAGATTACGCAACTGTGACGAGATGACACCATCTTGGTTGAACATCTTCTCTTTCCAATTCACACACACTTTTTCGTGCACACATGGACACACATTCACATTCATACCCACACACAGAAACACACATACGTGACGTGGTTATTCTGACAGAAAGACTTCATAGTGAACGTGCGATGACGTGGGGACAAGACAAGCTCCACATTGGGAAAGTGTTACTGACTGTGTGTGCCTTGTGATGGTGATGTTGTTTGTCCATCAAGAAAGATGATGACCATTTATTTCATCCAATGGGGTTGAAAGCTTGCAGCCGTGAGTTCTAAGATGGCTGGTAAGGCCTATTTTGACTCGAAATGTTCTTTGACTCCATCTACCTACATTAACTCATTCAGCAGGGAGCTATAGTAGTGCAGTGGCTAGTGAGCTTGCTGTTGAGTCTGTGGTCATTTGTTCGAATCCCCACTGAGGCCATTGTATACTTCATATAAACACTTCATGTGATATATAACTTCATCTACATACTTCATGTGATATATAACTTCATCTACACACTTCATGTGATATATAACTTCATCTACACACTTCATGTGATATATAACTTCATCTACACACTTCATGTGATATATAACTTCATCTACATACTTCATGTGATATATAACTTCATCTACACACTTCATGTGATATATAACGCCATCTACACACTTCATGTGATATATAACTTCATCTAAACACTTCATGTGATATATAACTTCATCTACACACTTCATGTGATATATAACTTCATATAAACACTTCATGTGATATATAACTTCATCTACACACTTCATGTGATATATAACGCCATCTACACACTTCATGTGATATATAACTTCATCTACACACTTCATGTGATATATAACTTCATCTACACACTTCATGTGATATATAACGCCATCTACACACTTCATGTGATATATAACTTCACCTAAACACTTCATGTGATATATAACTTCATCTACACACTTCATGTGATATATAACTTCATCTACACACTTCATGTGATATATAACGCCATCTACACACTTCATGTGATATATAACTTCATCTACACACTTCATGTGATATATAACTTCATCTGCACACTTCATGTGATATATAACTTCATATAAACACTTCATGTGATATATAACTTCATCTGCACACTTCATGTGATATATAACTTCATATAAACACTTCATGTGATATATAACTTCATCTAAACACTTCATGTGATATATAACTTCATATAAACACTTCATGTGATATATAACTTCATATAAACACTTCATGTGATATATAACTTCATCTAACACTTCATGCGATATATAACTTCATCTACACACTTCATGTGATATATAACTTCATCTACACACTTCATGTGATATACAACTTCATCTACACACTTCATGTGATATATAACTTCATCTCACACTTCATGTGATATATAACTTCATATAACACTTCATGTGATATATAACTTCATCTACACACTTCATGTGATATATAACTTCATCTACACACTTCATGTGATATATAACTTCATCTACACACTTCATGTGATATATAACTTCATCTACACACTTCATGTGAATATATAACTTCATCTACACACTTCATGTGATATATAACTTCATCTCACACTTCATGTGATATATAACTTCATCTGCACACTTCATGTGATATATAACTTCATCTACACACTTCATGTGATATATAACTTCATCTACACACTTCATGTGATATATAACTTCATCTGCACACTTCATGTGATATATAACTTCATCTACACACTTCATGTGATATATAACTTCATCTACATACTTCATGTGATATATAACTTCATATAAACACTTCATGTGATATATAACTTCATCTACATACTTCATGTGATATATAACTTCATATAAACACTTCATATGATATATAACTTCATCTACACACTTCATGTGATATATAACTTCATCTACACACTTCATGTGATATATAACTTCATATAAACACTTCATGTGATATATAACTTCATCTACATACTTCATGTGATATATAACTTCATCTACATACTTCATGTGATATATAACTTCATATAAACACTTCATGTGATATATAACTTCATCTACATACTTCATGTGATATATAACTTCATATGAACACTTCATGTGATATATAACTTCATATACATACTTCATGTGATATATAACTTCATATAAACACTTCATGTGATATATAACTTCATCTAAACACTTCATGTGATATATAACTTCATCTACACACTTCATGTGATATATAACGCCATCTACACACTTCATGTGATATATAACTTCATCTACACACTTCATGTGATATATAACGCCATCTACACACTTCATGTGATATATAACTTCATCTACATACTTAATGTGATATATAACTTCATCTACACACTTCATGTGATATATAACGCCATCTACACACTTCATGTGATATATAACTTCATCTACATACTTCATGTGATATATAACTTCATATAAAACACTTCATGTGATATATAACTTCATCTACACACTTCATGTGATATATAACTTCATATAAACACTTCATGTGATATATAACTTCATCTACATACTTCATGTGATATATAACTTCATATAAACACTTCATGTGATATATAACTTCATCTACACACTTCATGTGATATATAACTTCATCTACACACTTCATGTGATATATAACTTCATATAAACACTTCATGTGATATATAACTTCATCTACATACTTCATGTGATATATAACTTCATATAAACACTTCATGTGATATATAACTTCATCTAAACACTTCATGTGATATATAACTTCATCTACACACTTCATGTGATATATAACGCCATCTACACACTTCATGTGATATATAACGTCATCTACATACTTCATGTGATATATAACTTCATATAAACACTTCATGTGATATATAACTTCATCTAAACACTTCATGTGATATATAACTTCATCTACACACTTCATGTGATATATAACGCCATCTACACACTTCATGTGATATATAACTTCATCTACACACTTCATGTGATATATAACGCCATCTACACACTTCATGTGATATATAACTTCATCTACATACTTCATGTGATATATAACTTCATCTACACACTTCATGTGATATATAACGCCATCTACACACTTCATGTGATATATAACTTCATCTACATACTTCATGTGATATATAACTTCATATAAACACTTCATGTGATATATAACTTCATCTACATACTTCATGTGATATATAACTTCATATAAACACTTCATGTGATATATAACTTCATCTACACACTTCATGAGATATATAACGCCATCTACACACTTCATGTGATATATAACTTCATCTACACACTTCATGTGATATATAACTTCATCTACACACTTCATGTGATATATAACTTCATCTACACACTTCATGTGATATATAACTTCATCTACACACTTCATGTGATATATAACTTCATCTACACACTTCATGTGATATATAACGCCATCTACACACTTCATGTGATATATAACTTCATCTACACACTTCATGTGATATATAACTTCATCTACACACTTCATGCGATACATAACTTGATCTACACACTTCATGTGATATATAAAAGTTCGTTGCATATCCTTTACAGGACGTTGCAGTCAACACCAGCATTATTTGCTGTTATGACCTCTTGGCAAATTTACGTTCAGTAGTTTGCCATTGCTTTCTGAACGACCTGCACCCATACCATTTCGTAAAAGACCAACGCAACACGGTGTGCTGATAAATCGTGCGCAGCTGTGTTTTGAAAGAAAAAGGGTATGAGGGATCACGAACTGCGCCCGTAACTCCATCCCCACGGAGCAGCATGTGATATATACCCCTGCAGTATACCTGACCAGGTGCATTGAAATGTGCCTTGGAATCCTTGTAGAGTAGTTGCAACTACCATCCTTTACCACACGTCGAGAACAGAAAGTCATCAGCCGACGCCGTTGTGTGAAAACTGTCAGCGCTGATGTGAGGATACTATGGAATAATGCCATGGCAAGTGCGTCCATGCACCGGAATCTGACATTTGTGACAACAAGAATACCGTTTGTCACATTCAGCGATGAGCCGGCTGTCAGTGGTCGTAGAATTGTCCGCAATCTGCGGAAATCTGGCAGTATGTATTCTTCTCCTTCTTCTTTCGTTCGCTTGAAATATGTCTATAACTGCAATGTTGTCTCTTGTATGAATTTAACTGTCTTTTTTTTTTAGTTCACACATCGGTCCATAGAGTTTATCATCCACTATCGTCTCTCTAGGCCAGAAGGTTTGCCTAGATATGTTATATTTGGGCAGTTCTTGAGTATGTGCTCTGCTGTCTGCGACGACCAATCCACATGTGGCACATGGCTGTTTCACCAATCTTGAATTTTGTATACATGTGGTTGCGTAATCTATTGTGTCCTGTTCTGAGGCGCAGAATAATGACTTATTCAGGTCTGTCCATAACGTGGTAGTCGTCTTGGGCAGGTTTTGGTAGCTTTCTGACTGATTTGATCATTCTTTTCTTTTGGTGGTATGTAATGGGCACATCAGGCTGTTCTTCTTTGGCTCCTCCTTAGCAATCTGATCAGCTCTGTCGTTTCCGGTACTCCACAGTGGATGGTATCCACTGTATGGTGACCTTATGCTGACTGCTAAGTTCAGAAAGTAGTGTCCTTAGTACTGGCAATTTCCCAGACAGGAGCGCCTCGAGTACTGATTTTGCATCTGTCAATAGCACCACAGGTTGTGTACCATGGCTGGTATTTAGTAATTCTCTGTTGCTATCTTGATTGCCTCAATTTCAGCATCATAGTTATGGCAGTACTTTCCTGTTCGGTACTCTGGCGTGTCCCCTAGTATTATTTGGGTATTCTATGTACACTCCCGCTCCTCCATTTCGAACAGCATTTTGTGCTGACCATCTGTGTAGACTCGGATCCAGAGGTCCTGTGGAGTATTCTTCATCAAGGAAGCTGAGAGTGGCTGTTCTGCGCTGCACACTGTTCTGTTCTTCCTTGTCAGATATTCCTGTCACTTTTGTTTAGATTTGTAATGATAGTCTATGTTCATCTTTCCATGGAGTTCGCTCTGAAATAGATGTTAGGGGGATACCAACTGTGGGCAGATCGGTGGTTTCTCTGCAGAGTCGTTTGGCCTGGTGGATAAAACTACTTCTTTTCAACCAGCCCATAGCTAGGTTTTCAAATCTGTTCTTCATAGGGTGGCCTGCAAGCTGAGGAACTTTTCTGCTTGTAGTAGCGTTTTCGTATCTCTGCGCTCTCTCAGTGCTTGTGTCCTCCCCATCTTCTCCATTTCCACTATAGGGGTTGATCTCATCCCTCCTGTGGTGACTCTAAGTGCTTGATTTTGCACCTTGTCCAGCTCTTGTAGTGTGGTTTTTGATGCCGAACACCACGCAGTTGACCGTATTCCAGGTGTGGTCGTATGCTCTGTTGATAAACTTTGCTAAGTATTTTCCCACTGGCTCCCCATGTGGTTCCACTTAGCTTTCTCAGGATGGCTATTTTCCTTCTGGCTTTTGCTACTGCTTTGTTGATGTGCTTTCTCCATGTCAGCCTGCATCAAATGTTACTCCAAGGTATGTTGGTTCGTTATCTTCTCTTAGGGGTAGTTCCATTTATCTGGATGATCCCTGCCTTTTGTTTTGGAGAGAGGGTAAATAGAGTGGTGCTGCACTTGTCAGTGTTTATGCTGACACACCATCTATTTGCCCATGCAACAAATGCATCTACAGCTCTTTGTAGCAATCTGGTGGCCACTGATGCATGTTCATTTGTGCTCCATAGAACCAGGTCATCGAGCGTACATTGCCGCTTTAATTCCATGCGGTAGGATTAGCAACAAGATCCATTGATGAAGATTAGAAAAGTGTGGGGACAAGACTCCGCCCTGGGGAACACCGTGACGCTAGTAGTACTTTCTAGCTCTTGAGTCCGTCTATCTGTACTCGGGGCTCTTCTGTTGTGCAAGTATGCTTTCACCCATTTGTACATTCTTCCAGTGACTTTGAAGTTCTCAGTTTCTTCATCAGACTTCTTTCCAGACTTTGTCAAAGGCTTTCTTCAGATCTATCCATGCCAGCAAGCACCAGCTTCTTCTCTGGAATGCATCCTCAATTTCTTGAGAGAGGTAGGTTGTCTGATCTTCCGTAGAGTAGCACTGCCTAAAGCCAGCCTGCTGTGGCACAAGGATGTTTTACTTTCAATGTACCACTGCAGTCTGTGATTGATGATGCGCTCCAGTGTTTTGCAGAGACAGCTGGTGAGGCTAATTGGTCTGTAGCTAGAGGCAATGGAACTATCTTTCCCTGATTTTAGGAGGGTATCATGATTGCTTCTCTCCAGGCTTGTGGAACACTGCCTAAGGTCCAACTGTTATTGAAGATCTGCAACAGCTTTGCTTTGGCCTCTGTTCCTAGGTTCCTGATCATTTCATTGGAGATACCATCAGCTCCTGGTGACTTTCTCATTTTCAGTTTTGATATGGCTAGCTCCAGTTCGCTGATTGTGATGGTGCCTCCAGAACCTCATGTACTATTTCCTTCTGTCCTGTATGTTGCCGTTTCTCTCGAATCTCTTGTTGTTTCTCTGGACTAATTTTGATATTGTTATCTTGTGCGAATGAAGTCCGCAAAATGGTCAGCTGCTTGCTTTCTTGTTAAGATGTTTCCATCTTTATGTAGTGCAATTTTTGAGTTTCTCCCTGTGCCCTTATCTTTAAGTTGTTTTATTAGCTTCCACAATTTCCTTGTGTCTCTTTCAAAGTTCAGAGACTCCGTTTTCTCCTGCCAGCTTTTCCGTCTAGCCTGCAGCTTGGCCCTTTAAAATTTGGCTTTTGCGTGCTGGAATTTATTGTGGTGCTCTTGGCTGGGTGTGGCCTCTGCTTGCTTTCTACACACTTCCACATCATTATGCAACTGTTCCAGTTCACTACTCCAGTAGGGTTTCTATTGTTTACGGGCTCCTCTTGGTACTGTTTTCTCGCGCTGCCTGTAGTATGCATTTCCCAAACTCTTCAACTACTTTATTTATGTCTTTCTCAGTGTTCAGGTCTCTAACCAGTATGCTGGTTCGATGCTTGTACATTGCCCAGTCTGCTTTCTTATAGTTCCACCTCCAGAGGGTGCTGCTTTCACTTACAAGCTCATTTTCTACAGTTAGGAAGACTGGCCGATGGTCACTGCCACCAAGTTGTTTCCCAACGAATTCGTGTAATGTTCCACTTCCAGGTCTAGTGAATGAAAAGCCAGGTCAGGTGTAGTTGTAGTGTGCCATGATCTCGAGTAGAAAGTATGTGGGTCAGACGGCTTGTTAATCAAGATGAATCTATTCTCATCCTGCCAGTCTTCCAGTCTCTCTCCTCTCTGGTCCATGTGATCATAGCCCCAGCTCTGCGAGTGGCTGTTGAAATCGCCACACACAATCATTTTTTCTTTTAGTGGTAGTGTGTCCAGTGCCTGTGGGCGGTCACTTGGACAGTAGTAATTGATCAGATGTAGGTCTGTATTGCCTGTCTTAAGTTTAAGTGTCTGATACTCAGCCCCTTCCATGTAGACTTTCGATTTGGGAAGCAGTGATGTTATTTCTTTACAAGGGTCAGTATCCACCTTTTCGCCTGTCCTTTCGGTCAGATCGGTAACACTGGTAGCCTCTGATTTTGAAGGCTATATTTTCATTGAGGTGAGTTTCTTGCAAGCAACATACGCTTACTTTTTCTTGGTCCAAGATGGTTTTCTAATTCTATTTTTTTGTTTTTTTGCTGACTCCCTCCGCATTCCAGTGCATTATTTAAGTCTTTGTTTAGTATGGCCAGCCGTTCTATTCTCAGGTCGCCCTGGCTCCACATGACATCTGAGAAGGACTTCCAGTAGTTGTGGTTGGACCCTTTCGAGACATAGGGCCCGGCACTGCACCTGACTGGGGGTCCAAAGCAGAGCATTTAGCAGTAGTCGACATATTCCATTTTGCGTAATTGAGTGGCATCCTGATTTCTGTGGTGCGCCTCCTGGCTGGTTGCCTCCGTCTTAGCACCTTTCCTTTGCTAGAGCAGACTGTGGTCTCACTCGAGTGTAGATGTGTACACACGCACACACGTGTCTGCGCATGCATGTACGTGCATACACATCTAGAGCATACTGGTTATTTTTCGGCTCCAGAAACTCGCCGTTGCCCCTTCTCCTGTTAGTTAAAACAGTTCCGCCACGTGAAGGCCAGGAGTTGGACTTTTGCTGCAGAGGTTATGTATTCACGAGCCATTGGGGTATTTAAGCAAGGTTGGGCGCTCACCCCAACACTGCGCCCCGGCTACATACCCCAAACACTGCGCCCCGGCTTACATACCCCAACACTGCGCCCCGGCTACCTACAGCAACACTGCGCCCCGGCTACATACCAGCAACACTGCGCCCCGGCTACATACCCCAACACTGCGCCCCGGGCTACATACAGCAACCACTGCGCCCGTGCTACATACAGCAACACTGCGCCCCGGCTACATACAGCAACACTGCGCCCCGGCTACATACAGCAACACTGCGCCCCGGCTACATACAGCAACACTGCGCCCGGCTACATACAGCAACACTGCGCCCCGGCTACATACAGCAACACTGCGCCCCGGCTACATACAGCAACACTGCGCCCCGGCTACATACAGCAACACTGCGCCCCGGCTACATACAGCAACACTGCGCCCCGGCTACATACAGCAACACTGCGCCCCGGCTACATACAGCAACACTGCGCCCCGGCTACATACAGCAACACTGCGCCCCGGCTACATACAGCAACACTGCGCCCCGGCTACATACAGCAACACTGCGCCCCGGCTACATACAGCAACACTGCGCCCCGGCTACATACAGCAACACTGCGCCCCGGCTACATACCCCAACACTGCGCCCCGGCTACATACAGCAACACTGCGCCCCGGCTACATACAGCAACACTGCGCCCCGGCTACATACAGCAACACTGCGCCCCGGCTACATACAGCAACACTGCGCCCCGGCTACATACAGCAACACTGCGCCCCGGCTACATACAGCAACACTGCGCCCCGGCTACATACAGCAACACTGCGCCCCGGCTACATACAGCAACACTGCGCCCCGGCTACATACCCCAACACTGCGCCCCGGCTACATACCCCAACACTGCGCCCCGGCTACATACCCCAACACTGCGCCCCGGCTACATACAGCAACACTGCGCCCCGGCTACATACAGCACACTGCGCCCCGGCTACATACCCCAACACTGCGCCCCGGCTACATACAGCAACACTGCGCCCCGGCTACATACAGCAACACTGCGCCCCGGCTACATACAGCAACACTGCGCCCCGGCTACATACAGCAACATCTGGAACCGTCAGTATGTATGTTAGTTAGCCATCTTGTGTCACACTCTACACCCAGGTAAAGTAAGTGGACAGTAAAGTAAGTGGAACGTCAAGTAAGTGGACAGTAAAGTAAGTGGACAGTAAAGTAAGTGCAAAGTAAAGTAAGTGGAACGTCAAGTAAGTGGACAGTAAAGTAAGTGGACAGTAAAGTAAGTGCAAAGTAAAGTAAGTGGAACGTCAAGTAAGTGGACAGTAAAGTAAGTGGACAGTAAAGTAAGTGGACAGTAAAGTAAGTGCAAAGTAAAGTAAGTGGAACGTCAAGTAAGTGGACAGTAAAGTAAGTGGACAGTAAAGTAAGTGGACAGTAAAGTAAGTGGGCAGTAATGTAAGTGGGCAGTAAAGTAAGTGGACATAAAAGTACGTGGGCAGTAAAGTACTTGGGCAGTAAAGTCAGTGGGCAGTAAAGCACTAGGGCAGTAAAGTAAGTGGGCAGTAAAGTACTTGGACAGTAAAGTAAATAGGCAGTAAAGTAAGTGGGCCGTAAAATACTTGGGCAGTAAAGTACTTGGACAGTAAAGTAAGTGGGCAGTAAAGTACTTTGGCAGTAAAGTAAGAGGGCAGTAAAGTAAGGGGACAGTATAGTAAGTGGGCAGTAAAGTTAGTGGACAGTAAAGTAAGTTTACAGTCAAGTAAGTGGGCAGTAAAGTACGTGGTCAGTAAAGTACTTGGGCAGTAAAGTACTTGGGCAGTAACGTACTTGGGCAGTAAAGTACTTGTGCAGTAAAATAAGTGGGCAGTAAAGTACGTGGGCAGTAAAGTACTTGGGCAGTAAAGTAAGTGGGAAAGTAAAGTACGTGAGCAGAAAAGTACTTGGGCAGTAAAATACTTCGGCAGTAAAGTACGTGGGCAGTAAAGTAAGTGGGCTGTAAAGTACTTGGGCAGTAAAGTAAGTGGGCAGTAAAGTAAGTGGGCAGTAAAGTAAGATGTAAGTCAGTCCTGTAATGCTGGGATCTAGCAACGCTTTTTGTGTGATATAATTGTGGCATCCCATCTGTTGACCTCTGCGGTCGGCTCAACCTTGACCTTTGAAGCAATTTGACAAGCGGTATATTTTCCATTGATTTATGACCGAGAAGTTAACGTTTCAGTCTAAATAACCGGTGCGTGAAATGAATTAACTTACCTGCAGTCAGCGCACATAAAGGTTAAGCACGAGCGCTATAAAGATATCTCTGTGTGTGTGTGTGTGTGTTGTGTGTGTGTGTGTGTGTGTGTGTGTGTGTGTGTGTGTGTGTGTGTGTATATATATATATATATATATATATTACAGTATTATCTTTGGGAGGCAGGGTTGCTGTGAAAATCCAACTTGATGTCATATGACAGAACAATCGCACTCAAGCTGCAGGGGTGGTTTCCGGTTGAGAGGTCATAAATTTACACCGGAAGTTGGATCTGCTCACAATGGCAACCCGGGGGGTGGGGTAATTGGGGATCGATGACAATGAATGTCGCTGCACCAGTTGGTGATTGATAGTTGAGCAACAGTTAAAGCAACAGTCTCCGACTGCAAGACTTTGAAGTAGCCAGCCTAATGTCTGTTTTTCTTCAACTCTGGTCTGACTGCAGGAGTTAATGACGTCATTGCCGTGAATAAAACAGTAGATCGGTGGCAATATAATCGTAGCACGAGTGGGCTTTTGTGTGAGAGAAACTGTTCTCTATGTTGAATAACAATGGTAGGAACAACAACAAACAACAACAATAAAACTGCAACAACAATAAAAAACACAACCACCACTAAGAAAAACAACAGCCAATGGAACAACAACTACAAAAACACCACCACCGCCACTAGCAACAACAAACAACAACAAACAGCACCACCTACACTAACAACAACAACAACAACAATAATAATAGCAACAACAAGAAAAACAACAGCAGCAAGCAACAACACTCAACACCAACAACCACATCAGCTAGTCAGAAAGATTAAATTGAGACTGAACAGACACACAACATCGCATACACACAGCAATCCTACAATGTAGGATATCTCAGAAGGCACTATCGCGAAGAACAATGTATTACACCGTTATAAGCACCTTTTCCTGCAACAAACAGTGCATGCAGTGAGTACGCAAGGCTGTTGGCGGCAAGGTACAAGTATTTGGAGCGAACCATGGATATAATTACTCGGTACGAGTAAAATGGAAGAAAAACATAAAGCGTAGATAACGCCAGTAGCTCTTAATATACAACACACACACAAAATAAACAAAAGAAAGGAAGATTTAAATGATAGCAAAAACAGAGCTACGGAAGCCAAGTCCTAAGAAACATACACCTGATCTAAGATAGACGTTAAGACGCGGAATAAGACGGATAAAAAGACAATATATAGAAGACCTTACAAGAGAGGCAGATGAAACAGCTTCGAAAAGAAACATCAGAGACTTTTACAGCGCCGCAAGGAAGATAGCGGGGAAATATAACCACCCAAATGTGTTGATCAAAAACAGACATGGGAAAGTTCTCACTGGCATTGTAGATCAACTGAATGCATCCCGGCAGAGGCTGTTGGACTAACGTAATACCCTTCAACAGCATTTCTGCATAGATTGTTTTTCAGGATCTGGGAAACTGTAGAAACACCAGCGGACTGGAGAGAAGGGTGTCTGGAGAAACTGCCGAAGAAAGGAGACCAGCGGGATTGTGCATATTATAGGTATGCTATTACAGCCAGTTCCTGGAAAACACATTATATAGGTGTAATGTTACATCCAGTTCCTGGAAAAGCACCAATATATACGTATAATGTTACAACTAGTTCCGGGAAAACACCATTAAGCAGAAGGAAACAAGTTTGTTATGATCTGGCAGCCTTTCCACCAAACACAATCTGCACTGGCCAGATTGAGAAAGATAACAGAGCATGAGTATAATAATTGAGCAAATCACGGAACTGAACTGGCCACTTCGTATTAGATTAGAGTCTAGGAAAGGGCTTGTGATGGTTTGGCAGGGAATCTCTTGGAAACTGATAACGCATTACGCGAACGAACGAACAAACGAACGAACAAACTTTATTTTCAAAGGGCAACAAATTGGGCACGCAGGCCCGTCTTACATTCGGCCCTTCCAATCACTCATCTTTCGTTCATCAGTGCATAGTACATTCACATAGGAAAAAAAGCATTGTCAAATGAATGTTGTAAACATAAATAATGCATGTTATGAGACAAATCCCCCACCCACCTACCCATCCCCTATCCATCCGCGTGCCCCCCACACACACACATCCACTAAACATAACCACACACATACCCCCAGGCACATACATGACCCCATCCATCCACCCATCCCCCAACCCACAAATCCCATACACACCCCCACTTACACCGTCTCCCCACCCCCAAACACACATCCCCCACCCACCACACATCCCCCACCCATCCACACACAAACACAGGCTCACATGCATGCATCTACCCATCCATCAGCCACCCACACATCCCCCACCTTCACACATCTTCCCACCCGCACGCACACATCCTCCACCCATCCCATAACCTACCAACACTCACCCACCCACATATCCTCCACCACCCACCCCACACACCCCAACCACTCAGCCAAACACGACCCCAGCGAAAACGTTTGTGTAATAGCTAGGGGGCTAGGCTATAATGCCATGAGCGCAGTTGCCGAGCGTCGGCCGATAAGACAGGAAACGGCTGGCCACCGTTGTCTCAGTGCATTCAGGTCTAGGATATGGGATAAGACAGGAAAGGGACGGCCTCCTGTCCCTAGTGCACTCAGATGTAGGATATGGGATAAGGCGGGGAACGACTGGCCACCTGTGCCTAGTGCACTCAGGTGTAGGATATGGGATAAGGCAGGGAACGGCTGGCCACCTGTGCCTAGTGCACTCAGGCCTAGGATATGGGATAAGACAGGGAACGACTGGCCACCTGTGCCTAGTGCAATCAGGTGTAGGATATGGGATAAGACAGGGAACGGCTGGCCACCTGTGCCTAGTGCACTCAGGTCTAAAATATGGGATAAGACAGGGAACGGCTGGCCACCTGTGCCTAGTGCACTCAGGTCTAGGATATGGGATAAGACAGGGAACGAGGCCACCTGTGCCTAGTGCACTCAGGTGTAGGATATGGATAAGCAGGGAACGACTGGCCACCTGTGCCTAGTGCACTCAGGTGTAGGATATGGGATAAGGCAATGAACGGCTGGCCACCTGTGCCTAGTGCACTCAGGTGTAGGATATGGATAAGACAGGGAACGCTGGCCACCTGTGCCTAGTGCATCAGGTGTAGGATATGGATAAGACAGGGAACGGCTGGCCACCTGTGCCTAGTGCACTCAGGTCTAAAATATGGGATAAGACAGGGAACGGCTGGCCACCTGTGCCTAGTGCACTCAGGCTAGGATATGGGATAAGACAGGGAACGACTGCCACCTGTGCCTAGTGCACTCAGGTAGGATATGGATAAGGCAGGGAACGGCTGGCCACCTGTGCCTAGTGCACTCAGGGTAGGATATGGATAAGGCAGGGAAGGGACTGGCCACCTGTGCCTAGTGCACTCAGGTGTAGGATATGGGATAAGACAGGGAACGACTGGCCACCTGTGCCTAGTGCACTCAGGTGTAGGATATGGGATAAGACAGGGAACGGCTGGCCACCTGTGCCTAGTGCACTCAGGTGTAGGATATGGATAAGACAGGAACGGCTGCCACCTGTGCCTAGTGCACTCAGGTCTAGGATATGGGATAAGACAGGAACGGTGCCACCTGTGCCTAGTCACTCAGGTAGGATATGGGATAAGACGGGAAACGACTGCCCCTGTGCCTAGTGCACTCAGGTGTAGGATATGGGATAAGGCAGGGAACGACTGGCCACCTGTGCCTAGTGCACTCAGGCCTAGGATATGGGATAAGACAGGGAACGACTGGCCACCTGTGCCTAGTGCACTCAGGTGTAGGATATGGGATAAGGACAGGGAACGGCTGGCCACCTGTGCCTAGTGCACTCAGGTGTAGGATATGGGATAAGACAGGGAACGACTGGCCACCTGTGCCTAGTGCACTCAGGTGTAGGATATGGGATAAGACAGGGAACGGCTGGCCACCTGTGCCTAGTGCACTCAGGTCTAGGATATGGGATAAGGCAATGAACGACTGGCCACCTGTGCCTAGTGAAACTCAGGTCTAGGATATGGGATAAGACAGGGAACGGCTGGCCACCTGTGCCTAGTGCACTCAGGTTAAGATATGGGATAAGACAGGGAACGCTGGCCACCTGTGCCTAGTGCACTCAGGTCTAGGATATGGGATAAGACAGGGAACGACTGGCCACCTGTGCCTAGTGCACTCAGGTGTAGGATATGGGATAAGACAGGGAACGACTGGCCACCTGTGCCTAGTGCACTCAGGTGTAGGATGATGGGATAAGACAGGTAAACGGCTTGACCACCTGTGCCTAGTGCACTCAGGCATAGGATATGGAATAAGGCAATGAACGGCTGACACCTGTGCCTAGTGCACTCAGGTCTAGGATATGGGATAAGACGGGAATAGGGTCTGCCTTCTGTCCCTAGTGCCACTCAGGTGTAAGATATGGGATAAGGCAGGGAAAGACTGGCCACCTGTGCCTAGTGCATCAGGTGTAGGATATGGGATATAGGAGGGAACGACTGGCCACCTGTGCCTAGTGCACTCATGGTGTAGGTATGGGAATAAAGGCAATTGAACGGCTGGCCACCTGTGCCTAGTGCACTCAGGTGTAGGATATGGGATAAGACAGGGATACGACTGGCCACCTGTGCCTAGTGCACCAGGTGTAGGATATGGGATAAGGCACCGAACGGCTGGCCACCTGTGCCTAGTGCACTCAGGTGTAGGATATGGGATAAGACAGGAACGACTGGCCACCTGTGCCTAGTGCACTCAGGTGTAGGATATGGGATAAAGCAATGAACGGCTGGCCACCTGTGCCTAGTGCACTCAGGTCTAGGATATGGGATAAGACAGGGAACGACTGGCCACCTGTGCCTAGTGCAATCAGGTGTAGGATATGGGATAAGACAGGGAACGGCTGGCCACCTGTGCCTAGTGCACTCAGGTCTAAAATATGGGATAAGACAGGGAACGGCTGGCCACCTATGCTTAGTGCACTCAGGTCTAGGATATGGGATAAGACAGGGAACGACTGGCCACCTGTGCCTAGTGCACTCAGGTGTAGGATATGGGATAAGACAGGGAACGACTGGCCACCTGTGCCTAGTGCACTCAGGTGTAGGATATGGGATAAGGCAATGAACGGCTGGCCACCTGTGCCTAGTGCACTCATGTGTAGGATATGGGATAAGGCAATGGACGGCTGACCACCTGTGCCTAGTGCACTCAGGTGTAGGATATAGGATAAGACAGAGAACGACTGGCCACCTGTGCCTAGTGCACTCAGGTGTAGGATATGGGATAAGGCAGGGAACGACTGGCCACCTGTGCTTAGTGCACTCAGGTGTAGGATATGGGATAAGGCAATGAACGGCTGGCCACCTGTGCCTAGTGCACTCAGGTGTATGATATGGGATAAGACAGGGAACGGCTGGCCACCTGTGCCTAGTGCACTCAGGCCTAGGATATGGGATAAGACAGGGAACGACTGGCCAACTGTGCCTAGTGCACTCAGGTCTAGGATATGGGTTAAGGCAGGGAACGACTGGCCACCTGTGCCTAGTGCACTCAGGTGTAGGATATGGGATAAGACAGGGAACGACTGGCCACCTGTGCCTAGTGCACTCAGGTGTAGGATATGGGATAAGGCAGGGAACGGCTGGCCACCTGTGCCTGGTGCACTCAATTGTAGGATAAGGGATAAGGCAATGAACGGCTGGCCACCTGTGCCTAGTGCACTCAGGTGTTGGATATGGGATACGGCAGGGAACGGCTGGCCACCTGTGCCTAGTGCACTCAGGTGTAGGATATGGGATAAGACAGGGAACGACTGGCCACCTGTGCATAGTGCACTCAGGTCTAGGATATGGGATACGGCAATGAACGGCTGGCCACCTGTGCCTAGTGCATTCAGGTGTAGGATATGGGATAAGGGAGGGAACGGCTGGCCACCTGTGCCTAGTGCACTCAGGTCTAGGATATGGGATAAGACAGGAAAGGGTCGGCCTTCTGTCCCTAGTGCACTCAGGTGTAGGATATGGGATAAGACCGGGAACGACTGGCCACCTGTGCCTAGTGCACTCAGGTGTAGGATATGGGATAAGACAGGGAACGACTGGCCACCTGTGCCTAGTGCACTCAGGTGTAGGATATGGGATAAGACAGGGAACGACTGGCCACCTGTGCCTAGTGCACTCAGGTGTAGGATATGGGATAGTCCAAGCACACCATAAATCCATGTCAGGCTCCTTCATTGGGGTTTGTGTTTGCTGCTGCTGCTGATGCGATTATTTGTTGTTTATTTTTTTTTTTTAAATTCGCATATCCTTTACATGACATCGCTGTCAACATCAGCATCTTTCAGCTGATTGTTGATTTCTTGGCAAGATTACTCCCAGTAGTTTGCCATTGCTTTCTGAGCGGCCGGCTCTTTATCCCGCAAGTCACCAGCGCGGGTAGAACCGCATTCAATTCTCGCGCGCTGCGTTACCCTGCATGGATAAACGGGATTACGGAGAAAGTCGTGTAACTCCTCGGCCAGGGAGACCGGCTGTTGTGACTATGGGATTCCAAATAATATGAACTGAATCAAGGCAACATTTAGAGAGACACGGCGTGAGGCGAACTCCATGAGGGAGTGGTGGGGGGGGGGGGGGGGCACAGGGGCATTGACATAAGAACAGATGACATTACACACAGACAAATAAACAAACAAACACTCAAATACACACACATATATACACAGTTGGTTGACAGTTTAATAGATGGTACAGATCTGAGAATAATAATGAACATGCATTGGAAACAAAGAGCAGTCGTACAAGTTGACAACCAATTAGGAACTTGTCAACAAATTAGACAAGATGTTAGACAAGGTTGTGTTCAATTTGTGCAGCGAAATAATCATGAGATCCAGACAAGACAAGCCAGCAATATCGGTTGGTTTGGCATCATGTCAACAACGTACGTTATGCTGATAACATGGTTTTGGTCGCTGAAAATCAAGAGCAGTTACAAAAAATGATAAATATAATTACAACATAAAGTGAGAATAAGTGACTCAGTCTGATCAACAGAAAAGCACAAGTCATGGTTATTACAGAGGAACGGTGCATACCCAAATGCAACATGAAAACTAATGAAATCAATCTGAAACAAGTAAATGTATTTATGTGTTTGGGTGATTTAATCATGTGGAACAGTCCAATCAAAGGCAGCAATTCATAAAATGAAGAATATTCACTGCAGTTTTTCTTCGTCTGTTTAGGTTAGGACAAGAGTTCTTAGGAGTCAATCATAATGTATGGAAGTGAATCATGGACAATTAGCAGACAACTGAGGAATTATGTGGAAGCTGAGGGATGTTGTTATATAAAAGAATGATGAGAACATGGTACACAGAAAGAAAGGGCAATAGGGGTATCTTGAAATCTTGAAATAAATGTAATCATAAAAACAACTGGCCAGTGGCATCAAAGGACGACAGTCCACAATCTTTGGGCATAGCATGATAAAAGGAAGATGGTGTATGTCGTCACAACGGGACAGTTGCAAGGGGGAAGAAAGGGGCAGTGGGGAAAAAAGGGGCAGGGGGGAAGAAAGGGGACAGGCGGAAGAAAGGGACCGAGGGAAGAAAGTGACAGGGAGAAGAAAGGGACAGGGGGAAGATAGTGACAGGAGGACGAGAGTGACAGGCGGAAGAAATGGACAGGCAGAAGAAAGGGACCGAGGGAAGAAAGTGAAAGGGAGAAGAAAGGGACAGGGGGAAGAAAGGGACAGGGGGAAGAGAGTGACGGGAGGAAGAAAGGGACAGGGGGAAGAAAGGGACAGGGGAAGACAAGGACAGGATAAGAAAGGGACAAGGGGAGTCGGAGTGACAAGATCCCGGACAGTTTGACATCAATGCATGAGCAAACATTAGTTTCAGAAAGGGTTGTCATTGCACAAGATAGTATTTATAGGCCGTGGACAGACATGATCAAGGACGCCACACGATGAAGGCGTGACTTAATTGTTAGTGTAAACTATCGCCGTGAGGTTTCACGTGTATTCGATTATAGCCACGTCTAGCTGTGACCCATGAGTGGAATGGGGTCTTTAGCTGTCAACTGTTTCCAGAAACGACTGCGGGTATTTACCTATGATCCCAAGATCACAAACAAGCTTGTGATTACCACATACGCATTTTGTGTAATGATGGTGGCATCGATTGTTTGTTCCATTCACGCATGGCAGGCCGCGGGCAACAGCCAGTCTTGTCCTGAGACATAACGTTGATGCAACATTCGATGTTGTCTTAAGATATAAAGTTGTGCAACAGCCGGTCTTGTCTTGAGACATAAAGTTGGTGCAACAGCCGGTCTTCTCTTGAGACATAACGTTGATGCAACAGCAGGCATTGTCTTGAGAAATAAAGTTGTTGCAACATTCGATGTCGTCTTAAGATATAAAGTTGTGCAACAGCCGGTCTTGTCTTGAGACATAAAGTTGGTGCAACAGCCGGTCTTGTCTTGAGACATAAAGTGGGTGAAACAATCAGTCGTATCTTGAGACATAAAGTTGGTGCAACAATCGGTCTTGTCATGAGACATAAAGTGGGTGAAACAATCGGTCTTGTCTTGAGACATAAAGTGGGTGAAACAATCGGTCTTGTCTTGAGACATAAAGTTAGAGCAACAATCGGTGTTGCCTTGAGACATAAAGTTGATGCAAAAGCTGGTCTTGTCCTGAGACATAAAGTTGCTACAACAATCGGTCTTGTCTTGAGACATAAAGTTGGTGCAACAGCCGGTCTTGTTTTGAGACATAAAGTTGGTGCAACAATCAGTCGTATCTTGAGACATAAAGTGGGTGCAACAATCGGTCTTGTATTGAGACATAAAGTAGGTGAAACAATCTGTCTTGTCTTTAGACATAAAGTGGGTGCAACAATCGGTCTTGTCTTGAGACATGAAGCTGGTACAAAAATCGGTCGCATTTTGGCCCGTACATCAACAATTAATTATCACATTTAACCTACTTACTGTAGACATTTTTATATAGGCGTAAGCTTCTGTAGCCGTATGTTTCTGCAGTCGTATGTTTCTGTAGTCGTATGTTGCCAGAGGCGTATGTTTATGGAGACGAATGTTTTTCTAGACAGATTGTGTGTAGGCGGCATTTTGGTGTAGTGTAGACGTGTGTTTGTGTAGACGTGTGTTTGTGTAGATATGTGTTTGTGTAGTCGTGTGTTTGTGTAGATATGTGTTTGTGTAGATATGTGTTTGTGTAGTCGTGTGTTTGTGTAGATATGTGTTTGTGTAGATATGTGTTTGTGTAGATATGTGTTTGTGTAGATATGTGTTTGTGTAGACGTGTGTTTGTGTAGACATGTGTTTGTGTAGACGTGTGTTTGTGTAGATATGTGTTTGTGTAGATATGTGTTTGTGTAGATATGTGTTTGTGTAGACGTATGTTTGTGTAGACGTGTGTTTGTGTAGATATGTGTTTGTGTAGACGTGTGTTTGTGTAGATATGTGTTTGTGTAGACATGTGTTTGTGTAGACATGTGTTTGTGTAGATATGTGTTTGTGTAGACGTGTGTTTGTGTAGATATGTGTTTGTGTAGACATGTGTTTGTGTAGACATGTGTTTGTGTAGATATGTGTTTGTGTAGACGTGTGTTTGTGTAGACATGTGTTTGTGTAGACGTGTGTTTGTGTAGATATGTGTTTGTGTAGATATGTGTTTGTGTAGATATGTGTTTGTGTAGACGTATGTTTGTGTAGACGTGTGTTTGTGTAGATATGTGTTTGTGTAGATATGTGTTTGTGTAGACGTGTGTTTGTGTAGACATGTGTTTGTGTAGACGTGTGTTTGTGTAGATATGTGTTTGTGTAGACGTGTGTTTGTGTAGATATGTGTTTGTGTAGACATGTGTTTGTGTAGACATGTGTTTGTGTAGATATGTGTTTGTGTAGACGTATGTTTGTGTAGACGTGTGTTTGTGTAGATATGTGTTTGTGTAGATATGTGTTTGTGTAGATATGTGTTAGTGTAGACGTGTGTTTGTGTAGACGTGTGTTTGTGTAAACGTGTGTTTGTGTAGATATGTGTTATGTAGACGTGTGTTTGTGAAGACGTGTGTTTGTGTAGATATGTGTTTGTGTAGACGTGTGTATGTGTAGACGTGTGTTTGTGTAGACGTGTGTTTGTCCATTCAGGAGGTATGAGATTTTCCCACTCAAGTAACTAAAGAAGAAAAAGCAACAACGATTCACCTAAACGAACATCCCTTGAAACAAGTAAAGAGTTTCAAATACTTAGGAAGTATTATATCATCAAATGGCAAATCAGAAGACGAGATCGAAAATAGATGCAATAAGGCAAAACCAACTCATTGGACAAATGGCACCAATACTAAAGAACAAACATGTATCAATAACTACTAAGAAAGCACTTTACAATATAATCTTCCTACCAACTCTATTCTACCAATGCCAAAGCTGGACAATGACAGAAAAAGAGAAAAGAAAAACCACAACAACAGAAATGAGGTTCCTGAGAAGAATACTCAATGTATCAAGAAGAGATAAGATCAGAAATGAAGAAATCAGGACTAAAGTAGGGGTTATAGCTGCACTAGATTTTATTGGAAGGCAGCAAGTTAAATGGTTTGGCCATGCAAGTAGGTTACCAACTAACAGTATACCACAACAAGCAATGATGTACAGACCAGCGGGAAACAGAGGAAGAGGCCGACCACGTAAACTATGGGTGCAGGGAATAACAGAGTCCATGGGAATATCGATACATGAAGACCATAAGCGGGCACTCTCCCGCTGTTTATACTTGACCTCGACACCGCAAGGTACAAGAGGAACATGATGAGATGAGATGAGTGTGATAATGTTCACTCAAGCATGATATTGTTCACTCAAGTGTGCTTTGTCCACTTAAGTAAGATTATATTTATTCAAGTGTGCTATTGTCAACTTAAGTACGACTTTGTTCATCAAACTATGAAATTTTCCACTGAAGTCTGAGAATGTTCATTCACATGTAAGATCTTCCACCATAATGTATTATTGCTCGCAATGTATGTGAATGTCCACTCATGTATGAGAGTTTATACTCAAGTACGTAATGTCAACAAATTAATTAGTATGTCTCCTTAATTAAACTATTGAACACTCAAGTATGAGAATCTCCAGTAAAGTATGAGAATCTCCAGTAAAGTATGAGAATCTCCACTCTAGTATGACATTGTCCACTCTAGTATGACATTGTCCACTCAAGTATGACATTGTCCACTCTAGTATGACATTGTCCACTCTAGTATGACATTGTCCACTCTAGTATGATATTGTCCACTCTAGTATGACATTGTCCACTCTAGTATGACATTGTCCACTCTAGTATGACATTTTCCACTCAAGTATGACATTGTCCACTCTAGTATGATATTGTCCACTCTAGTATGACATTGTCCACTCTAGTATGACATTGTCCACTCTAGTATGGCATTGTCCACTCTAGTATGACATTGTCCACTCTAGTATGACATTGTCCACTCTAGTATGACATTGTCCACTCTAGTATGACATTGTCCACTCTAGTATGATATTGTCCACTCTAGTATGACATTGTCCACTCTAGTATGACATTGTCCACTCTAGTATGACATTGTCCACTCAAGTATGACATTGTCCACTCTAGTATGACATTGTCCACTCTAGTATGACAATGTCCACTCTAGTATGACATTGTCCACTCTAGTATGACATTGTCCACTCTAGTATGACATTGTCCACTCTAGTATGACTTTGTCCACTCTAGTATGACATTGTCCACTCTAGTATGACATTGTCCACTCTAGTATGACATTGTCCACTCAAGTATGACATTGTCCACTCTAGTATGACATTGTCCACTCTAGTATGACATTGTCCACTCTAGTATGACATTGTCCACTCTAGTATGACATTGTCCACTCTAGTATGACATTGTCCACATTGTGGGTATGCCACACGTTTTTATACACATACAGCAGCTGAGTACATATTAATGGAAAGACACATGGTTGACATACACGTACAGCGACGCCTGAGTACACATTAATGGAAAGATACATGGTTGACATACACGTACAGCGACGCCTGAGTACACATTAATGGAAAGATACATGGTTGACACACAAGTACAGAAGCGCCGCCTGAGTACACATTATGGGAAAGATACATGGTTGACATACACGTACAGAAGCGACGCCTAAGTACACATTATGGGAAAGATACATGGTTGACATACAAGTACAGAAGCGACGCCTGAGTACACATTATGGGAAAGATACATGGTTGACATACACGTACAGAAGCGACGCCTGAGTACACATTAATGGAAAGACACATGGTTGACATACACGTACAGCGACGCCTGAGTACACATTAATGGAAAGATACATGGTTGACATACACGTACAGCGACGCCTGAGTACACATTAATGGAAAGATACATGGTTGACGTAAACGTACAGCGACGCCTGAGTACACATTAATGGAAAGATACATGGTTGACATACACGTACAGCGACGCCTGAGTACACATTATGGAAAGATACATGGTTGACATACACGTACAGCGACGCCTGAGTACACATTATGGGAAAGATACATGGTTGACATGCACGTACAGAAGCGACGCCTGAGTACACATTATGGGAAAGATACATGGTTGACATACAAGTACAGAAGCGCCGCCCTGAATACACATTATGGGAAAGATACATGGTTGACATGCACGTACAGAAGCGACGCCTGAGTACACATTATGGGAAAGATACATGGTTGACATACAAGTAAAGAAGCGCCGCCTGAGTACACATTATGGGAAAAAAAACATGGTTGACATACACGTACAGAAGCGACGCCTGAGTACACATTAAAAAAAGGGAAAAATCATGGTTGACATACAAGTACAGAAGCGACGCCTGAGTACACATTATGGGGAAAAATGCATGTTTTACAAAACACGTACAGAAGCGACGCCTGAGTAAACATTAATGGAAAGACACATGGTTGACATACACGTACAGCGACGCCCGAGTACACATTAATGGAAAGATACATGGTTGACATACACGTACAGCGACGCCTGAGTATACATTAATGGAAAGATACATGGTTGACATAAAGTACAGCGACGCCTGAGTACACATTATGGAAAGATACATGGTTGACATACACGTACAGCGACGCCTGAGTACACATTAATGGAAAGTACATGGTTACGTACCGTACAGCGACGGGGAGTACACATTAATGGAAAGATACATGGTTGACATACACGTACATCGACGCCTGAGTACACTTAATGGAAAGATACATGGTTGACATACACGTACAGCGACGCCTGAGTACACCCTTATGGGAAAGATACATGGTTGACATGCAAGTACAGAAGCGACGCCTGAGTACACATTATGGAAAGTACATGGTTGACATACAAGTACAGAAGCGCCGCCTGAGTACACATTATGGGAAAGATACATGGTTGACATACACGTACAGAAGCGACGCCTGAGTACACATTATGGGAAAGATACATGGTTGACATACAAGTACAGAAGCGACGCCTGAGTACACATTATGGGAAAGATACATGGTTGACATACACGTACAGAAGCGACGCCTGAGTACACATTAATGGGAAAAACACATGGTTGACTACAAGTACAGCGACGCCCGAGTACACATTATGGGAAAAATACTGGTTGACATACACGTTTCAGCGACGCCTGAGTAAACATTATGGAAAGATACATGGTTGACATACACGTACAGCGACGCCTGAGTACACATTAATGGAAAGATACATGGTTGACATACACGTACAGCGACGCCTGAGTACACATTAATTGAAAGATACATGGTTGACATACACGTACAGCGAGCGCCTGAGTACACATTATGGGAAAGATACATGGTTGAACATGCACGTACAGAAGCGACGCCTGAGTACACATTATGGGAAAGATACATGGTTGACATACAAGTACAGAAGCGCCGCCTGAATACACATTATGGGAAAGATACATGGTGTGACATGCACGTACAGAAGCGACGCCTGAGTACAATTATGGGAAAGATACATGGTTGGACAATACAAGTACAGAAGCGCGCCTGAGTACACATTATGGGAAAAATACATAGTTGACATACACGTACAGAAGCGACGCCTGAGTACACATTATGGGAAGAGATTACATGGTTGACATACAAGTACAGAAGCGACGCCTGAGTACACATTATGGGAAAGATGCATGGTTGACATACACGTACAGAAGCGACGCCTGAGTACACATTAATGGAAAGACACATGGTTGACATACACGTACAGCGACGCCTGAGTACACATTAATGGAAAGATACATGGTTGACATACACGTACAGCGACGCCTGAGTACACATTAATGGGGAAAAATACATGGTTGACATACACGTACAGCGACGCCTGAGTACACATTAAAGGAAAGATACATGGTTGACATACACGTACAGCGACGCCTGAGTTTCACATTAATGGAAAGATACATGGTTGACGTACACGTCAGCGACGCCTGAGTACACATTAATTTAAAAATACATGGTTGACATACACGTACAGTGACGCCTGATTACACATTATGGGGAAAAATACATGGTTGACATGCACGTACAGAAGCGACGCCTGAGTACACATTATGGGAAAGATACATGGTTGACATACAAGTACAGAAGCGCCGCTAGAAAAGGTGCCCTAAACATTGTCTGCTTCATCACTACCTAACCAGCTAGCCGCGGTTGGTGGGTACCCTAAACTGCGGTCGACATACAAAGAAAGATAAAACAAGCAAAGCTAAAAGAGTAAACCATATTCCCTTAACAATTGGAACTTGGAATGTACGCACCCTACTTGACAGAGACGGCGCGTCAGGTCCAGAGAGACGAACAGCACTGATTGGGAGAGAGCTGGGCAGGTACAACATCGACATTGCAGCCTTGAGCGAGACACGACTTGCAGAAGAAGGCCAAATCTGTGAAATTGGTGCCGGCTACACATTTTTCTGGAGTGGAAGGAAAAGCGAGGAAAGACGCCAATCCGGTGTGGGATTTGCCATTAAGTCGGCCCTGGTCGGCAAATTAGCTGGATTTCCAAAGGCTGTAAACGACAGGCTCATGACCATGAAGTTGCCTCTGCTGAATGGAAGGAAGCACGCAACCATTGTGAGTGTCTACGCACCAACTATGACCAACGAAGATGATGTCAAGAATAAGTTCTATGAGGACCTGCACAATGTATTAACATCTGTTCCCAAAGGAGACAAACTTATACTCCTTGGGGATTTCAATGCCAGAGTAGGCACGGACACCACCTCTTGGAGTGGCATTATTGGAAAGCATGGAGTCGGAAATTGTAACACCAATGGACTCCGCCTCCTTCAGACATGTGCCGAACATGATCTCCTGATTACGAACACAATTTTCCGTCTCCCCATGAGAAATAGGACATCGTGGATGCACCCTCGCTCGAAACACTGGCACCTCATTGACTATGTAATCGTCAGGAGGAGTGACAGACAAGACGTTCGAAGTGACAAAATCCATGTGTGGTGCCGAATGTTGGACAGACAATCGTCTCATTGTCTCGAAAATGAACATCCACATCAGGCCACCACGGCGTCCTCAAGGGGCAAAAATGCAAACAAAGCTAAATGTCACCCGCCTAAACAGCAAGAAAATGCAGCAGTCGTTTGAAAATATGCTGGAAGACCGCCTCAAGCCCAATGCTGAAGCAAAACAGGATACAGAAACAGAATGGAGAGCCCTAAAGGACACGATTTACAACACTGCTATGGAAATCCTGGGTCCAGCCCCCCGAAAGCATAAAGACTGGTTTGATGAAAATTCCGAAGACATCAACCAATTGCTGGCCGAGAAACATCTTCTCCTCAAGGCACATTTGAATGACCCAAAGTCAACATCAAAAAAAGATGCTTTCAAGAACATTCAGAGAGTAGTGCAGCAGAAACTTCGGCACATGCGGGACTCCTGGCTGAGCAGCAAAGCTGATGAAATTCAGGGCTTTGCTGACAGACACGATATGAAAAACTTCTACGACTCACTGAAAGCGGTCTATGGTCCTTCATCACCAGGCATAGTTCCCCTCCTCAGTGCAGATGGGGGAACATTGGTCACCGATAAGAAAGAAATCCTCCAACGCTGGGCAGAGCATTTCAGCAAAATCTTAAATGCAACTTCCTTCTTCGATGATGAAACCATCAATTGCCTTCCTCAAGTTCCCACCAATGAGACTCTTGATGACCTGCCAACCATAGTGGCAATAAACAAAGCCATCCAGCAACTCTCCAGCGGCAAGGCACCTGGTCCTGACTCCATCCCAGCAGAGATATACAAGGCAGGTGGGCCGGTCCTAACAGAGCAGCTTCACCGAGTCTTCACAAACATATGGATGAACGAGACCATGCCACAAGATTTTAAGGACGCGTCAATAGTCCACCTTTACAAACGTAAAGGAAACCGCCAATCCTGTGACAACCACCGAGGCATCTCCTTGCTTTCAATTGCAGGGAAGATACTCGCCAGAATTCTTCTCAATCGCCTCACAGCCCATCTCGATCAAGGTCTTCTTCCTGAGAGTCAATGTGGCTTCAGAAAAGAACGTGGAACTGTTGACATGATTTTCGCTGCGAGGCAGCTGCAAGAGAAATGTCAGGAACAGAACTGTGAAATGTTCTCCACTTTCATTGACCTTACCAAGGCTTTTGATACAGTCAGCAGAGAAGGACTGTGGAAGATTATGGCAAAATATGGCTGTCCACGAAAGTTTGTCCAAATAGTGCGGCTATTTCATGACGGCATGCAGGCAAGAGTACAGGAAAATGGTGAGCTGTCTGAACCCTTTCCTGTCACCAATGGAGTGAAGCAAGGATGTGTCCTGGCACCAACACTGTTCAGCCTCATGTTTTCAGCCATGTTGATGAATGCCTTCGAGAACGACGACATTGGAATAGACATCAACTACCGTATGGATGGAAAGTTATTCAATCTCAGAAGGCTGAAAGCTAAAACCAAAATTAACAGTGGCACAGTCAGAGAGCTCCTGTTTGCTGATGATTGCGCTCTATACGCCAACTCAGAGGCGGACATGCAACATAACTGTTTCAGCTTTCTCACATGCCTGTGCCAACTTTGGGCTCAATATCAACTTGGAGAAGACTGTGGTTATGTACCAGCCAGCTCCAGGGAATAATCACACTGTGCCGAGTATCAAAGTGAGTGGTCATAGACTAAGTGTTGTGGACAAATTTACCTATCTTGGCAGCACCGTGTCACAAGCTGCCACAATCGATGACGAAGTGAATGCAAGAATCTCCAAGGCCAGTGCAGCCTTTGGCAGACTGTACAAGAATGTATGGGACAGAACTGGAATAAGCCTGCAAACAAAGCTAAAAGTCTACAAAGCAGTTGTATTATCCACACTGCTATATGCTTGTGAAACCTGGACTGTTTATCAGCGACACGCTAGGAAATTAAACCACTTCCACACAGTCTGCCTTAAGGAAGCTACTGAAGATTAAATGGCAAGACAAGATTCCAGACACTGAAGTCCTAGAAAGAGCATCCATGCCCAGTATCCACACTCTACTGATGAAGAATCAGATTCGCTGGGCTGGTCACTTGACTCGCATGCCAGATCACAGGCTCCCTAAACGAATTTTTTACAGCGAACTGCGTTGTGGTAAACGCTCCCAAGGTGGCCAGAGGAAACGTTTTAAAGACACTCTGAAAATTTCACTGAATGCTTTTGGAATTCATCATGACACCTGGGAGGCTGCAGCCAGAGACCGAAATTCGTGGCGTGCATCATTGCGCAAAGGTGCAGTTATATGTGAGGCAACCAGGACTGCAAGAGCTGTGAAGAAAAGGCAGGACAGAAAAACCACTGCAGGAAATCCTCCTCCAGAGACGTCAAGCATTCTTTGTCCACATTGTCAAAGAACATTTCGAGCCAAAATAGGCCTTATCAGCCATCTTAGAACCCACGGCTCCACACCTTCAACCTCCACTGGATGAAATGAATGGTCATCATCATTCTTGATGGACAAACAACAAAACAAATATTATATTGCTTGGGCAAATGTTCTATTGCTAGGTTAGATATTCTAATGCTAAAGTAAATATTATATTGCTTGAATAAATACAGTACAACATCGGTTGTCGTCGATAATCTCTCAAACAATCGGCGAAGTCCGAATCCGACGAAAACAGAGGCAATTATTTCCATATGAATCAGTGTAAATCCAATTAATTCATTCTAGACACTCCAAAATACATTTAAAAAAAAATCAACCACACACGCGCGCGTGCGCGCGCGCGCACACACACACACACACACACACACACTGACTGACTGATTGACTGACTGATTGACTGACTGACTGACTGACTGACTGACTGACTGACTGACATGACCGACCGACCGACCGACCGACCGACCGACCGACCGACCGTCCGACCGACCGACCCGACCCGACCCGACCCGGCCCGCCCGACCCGGCCCGCCCGACCCCGCCCGCCCGCTTGCTTTTATAGAGAATAATTACGGTATTAATACTATTTTTCGGTCCCAGACGTGTCCGAACTCACACCTTCGCCGTACTTAGTAATACTATGTATAGCAGTGCGACTCTTGAATTTATCCAAATTAATAATAACTGTTCAACATCTTCAATCATTTGAGGCATCTATTTTGTTAGCACATTCAAGCCTTTCGCTTCATTAGCCTCCTTTATTGCTACCTTTTTCGCCACAATGTAACTTATCGTAGATGGCAACATCCCGTACAGGCGGCAGATTTAAGCAATCTTAATGCCGCTCTCGTACTTTCAATGATTTCCTTCTTCAACTCGATCGTGTTGCTGGCCTTCTTCATCGAAGGTCTGCTGGCTCTGTTAACTTTCTTTGGTCGTTGATGGAACTAAAGGGAAAGGGTTAGCTTATTAGCAAGTGATGCTTACACAACGAGAAAAAACTCCAACCTGAGCAGAAGAACGCGTGTCCCTTTATTTTCGCAAAATTAGCAGCGAGGTCCATGTAGCACGCCGAAGAAATCCGAGGCGATCGACGAAAACCGAGATAAATTGTTTGCGGAAAAAATCGACAAAAATTGAAATCGACAAAAACTTAAATCGACGAACACCGAAAGCAAAAAATACAAAAAACCGAGGTTTTACTGCAGTCCATTGCTTCGGTATGTGTACTATTGCTAGGGTAAATGTTCCATTGCCAAGTTACATATTAGATTCCTCGTGTAAGTATTCTATTGCTTGGGTATGTGTACCATTGCTAGGGTAAATGTTCTCATTCTTGAGTATATTTTCTCATTGTTGGCGAAATGTTCTGTTATTTTGGTTAGTACAGATCTAGGGCCAATCCAGACTCATCACAGGCAGATCTAGAGGCGATCCAGCCTCATCACAAACAGTCCTAGGCGCCAAATAACCTCATAACAGACAACTCTACGGGCCACACAGACCACCACAGACAGATCTAGGGGCCAGACAACTCTACAGGCCACACAAACCATTACAGACAGCTCTAGGGGCCACGCAATCTCATCACCGATATCTCTAGGACCACACAATCCCATCACAGACAGCTCCAGGACCACACAATCCTATCACAGATATCTCTAGGACCACACAATCTCATCACAGATATCTCTAGGGGCCACACAATCCCATCACAGACAGCTCCAGGACCACACAATCCCATCACAGATATCTCTAGGACCACACAATCTCATCACAGATATCTCTAGGACCACACAATCCCATCACAGACAGCTCCAGGACCACACAATCCCATCACAGAGAGCTCCAGGACCACACAATCTCATCACAGATGTCTCTAGGACCACACAATCCCATAACAGATATCTCTAGGACCACACAATCCCATCACAGATATCTCTAGGACCACACAATCCCATCACAGACAGCTCCAAGACCACACAATCCCATCACAGATATCTCTAGGAACACACAATTCCATCACAGATATCTCTAGGACCACACAATCCCATAACAGATATCTCTAGGACCACACAATCCCATCACAGACAGCTCCAAGACCACACAATCCCATCACAGATATCTCTAGGACCACACAATCTCATCACAGACAGCTCTAGGACCACACAATCTCATCACATATATCTCTAGAACCACACAATCTCATCACATATATCTCTAGAACCACACAATCTCATCACATATATCTCTAGGACCACACAATCTCATCACATATATCTCTAGGACCAGACAATCTCATCACATATATCTCTAGGACCACACAATCTCATCACAGATATCTCTAGGGGCCACACAACCTCATCACAGACAACTCCAGGACCACACAACCTAATCACAGACAGCTCCAGGACCACACAATCTCATCACATATATCTCTAGGGGCCACACAATCTCATCACAGACAGCTCCAGGACCACACAACCTCATTACAGACAGCTCCAGGACCACACAATCTCATCACAGATATCTCTAGGGGCCACACAACCTCATCACAGACAGCTCCAGGACCACACAACCTCATCACAGACAGCTCCAGTACCACACAACCTCATCACAGACAGCTCCAGGACCACACAACCTCATCACAGACAGCTCCAGGACCACACAATCTCATCACAGACAGCTCAGGACCACACAATCTCATCACAGACAGCTCCAGGACCACACAACCTCATCACAGACAGCTCTAGGGGCCTCACAACCTCATCACAGACAGCTCCAGGACCACACAATCTCATCAGATATATCTCTAGGGGCCACACAATCTCATCACAGACAGCTCCAGGACCACACAACCTCATTACAGACAGCTCCAGGACCACACAATCTCATCACAGATATCTCTAGGGGCCACACAATCTCATCACAGACAGCTCCAGGACCACACAACCTCATTACAGACAGCTCCAGGACCACACAATCTCATCACAGATATCTCTAGGGGCCACACAACCTCATCACAGACAGCTCCAGGACCACACAACCTCATCACAGACAGCTCCAGTACCACACAACCTCATCACAGACAGCTCCAGGACCACACAACCTCATCACAGACAGCTCCAGGACCACACAATCTCATCACAGACAGCTCCAGGACCACACAATCTCATCACAGACAGCTCCAGGACCACACAACCTCATCACAGACAGCTCTAGGGGCCTCACAACCTCATCACAGACAGCTCCAGGACCACACAATCTCATCACAGATATCTCTAGGGGCCACACAATCTCATCACAGACAGCTCCAGGACCACACAACCTCATTACAGACAGCTCCAGGACCACACAATCTCATCACAGATATCTCTAGGGGCCACACAATCTCATCACAGACAGCTCCAGGACCACACAACCTCATTACAGACAGCTCCAGGACCACACAATCTCATCACAGATATCTCTAGGGGCCACACAACCTCATCACAGACAGCTCCAGGACCACACAATCTCATCACAGACAGCTCCAGTACCACACAACCTCATCACAGACAGCTCCAGGACCACACAACCTCATCACAGACAGCTCCAGGACCACACAATCTCATCACAGACAGCTCCAGGACCACACAATCACATCACAGACAGCTCTAGGGGCCACACAACCTCATCACAGACAGCTCCAGGACCACACAATCTCATCACAGACAGCTCCAGGACCACACAACCTCATCACAGACAGCTCTAGGACCACACAACCTCATCACAGACAGCTCTAGGACCACACAACCTCATCACAGACAGCTCCAGGACCACACAATCTCATCACAGACAGCTCCAGGACCACACAATCTCATCACAGACAGCTCCAGGACCACACAACCTCATCACAGACAGCTCCAGGACCACACAATCTCATCACAGACAGCTCCAGGACCACACAATCTCATCACAGACAGCTCCAGGACCACACAATCTCATCACAGACAGCTCTAGGGGCCACACAGCTTCATTATCTGTGTACAAAAGTTCTCAACCCAAAGCCAAGATTTTTGGGATTGGCGCAAGTCACCTCGCCTATTTCTGTCACCTGTCTTGTTGTTATTGTTCTATTTCCCCAGAAGTTAGTTGCATGACCTTTTCAGGACGTCGCAGTAAACCCCAGCATTTTTGGGCTGTTTGTGATGTCTTTGTAAGTTTACATTCAGTAGTTTGCCATTGCTTTCTGAAAGACAGGCACTTATACCATCATATGAAAACCAACGCAAGACGGTCTGCTTCCAAATCGCCCGCGGCTGTGTTTCGAACGCGATATGCGGGATTATAAATTGCATTGGTAACCCCGTCGCCGCCGTTCTCAGTGGCGAAAGTATTGCGAACGCGGTTCCTAATTCCGCTTACCCGAGTTCGAAGCACAGCTGCGACCGATTTGGCAGCAGACCGCGTCGCGCTGGGTTTTAACGTGTTGGTGTGGAGCCGGTCGTTCAGAAAGCAATGGCAAACTTTTTTTTTCATATCCCTTACAGGACGTTGCAGTCAACATCAACATTTTCCAGCTGCCGTTGATGTACCAGGCAAGATTACACTCAGTAGTTTGCCATTGCTTTCTGAGCGACCGGCTCACATACCCTGTAAGTTTCCAACGCGGCGAGAACCGCTACGGATTCTCGCGCAGGTTACGTTACTCACGAGAATATACAGTATTACAGAGAAAGACGTTAACCCCTAGGCCAGGGAGACCGGCTAAAACTTGCCAAGACATCAACACCAGCAGTAAAATGTAGGTGTTGACAGCGATGTCCTGTAAATAGGATATCCATTCGCCACAGAGAAGGCTAAACGTCAGAAGAGAAGTTATAATTAGGGCCCATCCCAGCCTCAGATTACTAATCCTGTGTCAGAATCGGTCACATTTCGGGTATTAATTTGAAAGGGATTGTCGTCCATAGTGGACAGTGTCATGTATGTGTGAAGTCCTATCCACATGACGTGGGATTACCTCTGACTTTTGACCTGAATCTACTGAGTTAGTACCGCGCCAGTTTGGCTTATGCTGACTAAAGGGATGTTTGTCGATGTAAAATGTATCCATCGAAAAATGAGATATGCGTATTGTAGATTGCAACTACTGAGGAAAGCGAGAAGTCTGTTGCTGTAAGTGTAATCACATACGCAAGGCGAGTTGTATGATGTTGTAAATTTAAAAAAATAGCTTTCTAAACTTAATTGTGACCTGATGTTTATCAATGATCGTGCAGGTTCCTGGACAAAGGACCTTCAGGGACAATATTTGTGGTCATGTCCTTCCTTGTTCGCTCCATCGAGGCCCTGGGTGTGTCCGCCTTCTCTACAGCCAGTTTTGCCATCATATCCAACGAGTTTCCTAACCACATTGCTTCTGTCTTTGTAAGTAGTCATGTTTTTTACGTAAGTAGCCATTTTGTTGATGTAAGTAGCCATTTGGTTGATGTCATTAGCCAATTTGTTGATGTCAATAGTCAGTTGTTGACGTCAGTAGCCAATTTGTTGATTTAATTGATGATGAAGTGAATGCAAGTATCTCCAAGGCCAGCGCGGCCTTTGGCAGACTGTACAAGAATGTGTGGGATAGAAATGGAAGTCTACAAAGCAGTGGTATTATCCACACTGCTATATGCTTGTGAAACATGGACTGTTTACCAGCGACACGCTGACTGTATTA
>JACEFZ010002492.1:0-10326 GCA_014155875.1 Cepaea nemoralis | reverse complement strand
TGAAGAATTACGTAGTAGATAACTATAAAATGTTGGGGAAATAAAAAAAAAAAAAGAAAGAAGGACTGCTTGGATTAACCGTAGTATTATATAAATAAAAAGCGAAGAAGAAGTATATGGGGAGGTTATAGACAGACCATAGCACTGGGAGAAGAGTAAAAGATGTATTGGCGAAGGTTAAAAGACAAGTAGGGAATAGAGTATGGGGATTAGGAGTAAAGATTTTTCCTTTAAAGGAAAATTCTTTAAGTAACATGGGGAGGTGTAACAGTGTAGGTATAATTGGGGTCTATTGGAAAACTCCGATACAGCACGATTGAGCATTGAGACTAAAAGGGGGGGGGGAGATGCTCAATCGTGACGTATTGGGTTGGTATGGGCAGTTAGAACCCAGATGGAGTAGCGAATGGAGGTGTTCATCGGAGCTTTGTTATATTAAGCCAATAAACGTTTTATCAACAAACAAACGACCGGCCTTCCTCTTATATTACACACTGTTATACAATGCTCCTAACCGACAGTTAGAGCATTGCTTTGCTGATCTGGCAGCTTCTGCAGCTTATCTTATTACAGTCGTATTGGTATTACCTTTCCGCTGGAGTAAACTGGGCAGGCCGAGAGAGGGAATCAGACTGCATGGGCAACACGTAGTTTCTTCAGTTCAGCCCAGGCTTTATGCTATTGTTGAAGCAAAATGTAACAAACTATGTCTGTCAAGACGACAAAGTGACAGAAACCTTAAGGCATTAATGTATGTAATGTAACAAATAGTATGCAGTCATTACGCAAACAATTAGAGAATCTTGCTGCATTTGACGTCTGGGTGTCTTGTTGTATTTTGTAAATGTAAAAGAAAACACGCAACGCACCTGGTAAATACACAGTGTTGTACGGGGAGAAAAACCATATTAAAAAGAAAAGCATGTAATTAAATAGTGGAAGGGACATAACTCCATAAGTGTTTTCAAGGGACAAAACTAATAGTAGAATGACCATATAAGGTAATTTAAATAATTGTAGTAATTATTTTGAACTTTCATAAACCATTTTGTAGAAATATTTATAGCTAAGACTCATTTTACAAACTTATATCAAAATTAAGATGTCTTTGCAATTTAAGCAAAATTAATCGCATGAGTTTAGATGTGTGAAAAAGTTATAACGCACTTTTGCTATTCTTCTTCGAAATAACAGTCAATGTTGCATTCTTTTAATGGTAACTGAGCGGTAGATGACTACCTAATAAGAGAAATTTTTTTCAGGTCTGTTTCACAGGCCAAATAAAATTTACAATGCATATTCTATACAGGACGTCGCAGTCTACAATAGCATTTTTTGGCTTTTTATGATCTCTTTAAAAGTTTACGTTCAGTAATTTGCCATTGCTTTCCTAACGACCAGCACCCATACCACTTCGTTAAAAAAAAAAAAAAAAAACAAGGAATCAACGCAAGGCGGACTGCTGAGACATCGCACGTATCTGTGTTTCGAACGCGGGTATGTGGGATTACGAACTGCCTCCGTAAAGCCTTCGCATTGGAACCAGCACTTGGATAAGACTGTAGTTATGTACCAGCCAGCTCCAGGGAATAATCACACCGTGCCGAATATCAAGGTGAACGGTCATAGACTAAGTGTTGTGGACAAATTCACCTATCTTGGCAGCACTGTGTCACAAGCTGCCACAATTGATGACGAAGTGAATGGAAGTATCTCCAAGACCAGTGCGGCCCGTCAAGACGACAAAGTGACAGAAACCTTAAGGCATTAATATATGTAATGTAACAAATAGTATGCAGTCATTACGCAAAATCAATTAGAGAATCTTGCTGCATTCACGTCTGGGTGTCTTGTTGTATTATGTAAATGCAAAAGAAAAAACGCAGCGCACCTGGTAAATACGCAGTGTTGTACAAAATAAAACCATATTAAAAACGAAAACATGCAATTACACAGTGAAAGGGACATAACTACATAACTGTTTCTCAAGGGACAAAACTGAGAGTAAAATAATTGTATCGGTAATTGAAATAATTATAGTAATTATCTTAATCTTTCATAAACCTTTTTGTAGAAGTTATTTAAGATTAAGCACTGTTATATAAACCTATAATAATATTGAGACGTGTTTAAAGTTTAAGTAAAATTAATCGCATTATTTTAGATGTGTGAAAAGTTATAATGCACTTTTGCTATTCTTCTTCGAAATAACAGTCAATGTTGCATTCTTTTCGTGGTAGATGTGTGTAGCTCGATTCCTAATACAAGAAATTTTTTTCCGATCTCTTTTACAGGCCAAATAAATTTTACGATGCATATTCTATACAGGACGATGCAGTCTACAATAGCATTTATTGTCTTTACATGGTTTCTTGGCAAGTTTACGTTCAGTAATTTGCCATTGCTTTCCGAACGACCAGCACGCATACCAATTGGTAAAAAAAAACAAAAAACAAGGAACCAACGCAAGGCGAACTGCTGAGACATCGCACGTAGCTGTGTTTCGACGCGGGTATGTGGGATTACGAACTGCGTCCGTAAAGTCTTCGCATTTGAGCCAGCACAGGCCATATACTTGTTACGAAAAACTCAATGCACAGGCAATTTGTATTTCTTCCCTTATGATGTTGGAGCAGTTGAAGATTGTAACCAGGTATTTGTATGTTTCCGTTCTTTTAATGGTCATATTATCTATTTGTATGTGGCCAGAGTTTTTAGCCATTCCTTCTCTTGAAATTACCATATATTCTGTCTTATCTTGGCTGATAACCAGCACCATCTGTTGGGCTTTTTCCTTTAAGTGAGTCAATATTTTCAATGTCTTTTGTTCATTTTCCCCTATAATATCTATATCATCAGCATAACAGATATATATATATATATATATATATATATATATATATATATATATATATATATATATATATATATATATATATATATACATACATACATACAAGAGAATGTTTGTGTCTTTGTGTGTGTGTCCTCTTTATGCATTCGCGAAAGGTCCATCCGATTGAGATGAAATTTTCTACACATGGTGTTCTCATTCCCGGGCAGCCAGCCCGCATAGCTTGTTAGTTTACAAACAGTTATTAACGTAATAAACTAACATTAATTAAAATATTGCAAGGGGACTAAACTTAAGAAAAGTTATATCAAGGGACATTACTTTTAGTAGCATTGCTATATTATGTAATTTAAATGATTGTTGTATTTTTCATAAGTTTGATAAAATGTTTAAAGAAGTTATCTACAGTCACATGAGTTATAAACAAAGTGATAAAAACTTTAAGGCATCTTCAAAGTTTTCATAAAAATAATGCATATATTTTAAACACGTGAAAAGTTTCGAACCCATTTTTCCCCTGACGACGGGAAAGGGCCGAATATAATTATACTCTCTGTGAATCACAGTCGTATCTGGTATAAACAAAGTGATAAAAACTGTAAAGCATCTTCAAAGTTTTAAAATAAAAAACAATGGATCTATTTTAGATACGTGAAAATTTTCTTACTTTGAACAATATCATCGAAGGTACAATTATAAGTGTGAAATTTAAAGGAGAAGATGTACTGTTGCCTCGCATCCCAATGATTCCAACAGTTATGCCATTCGAATTCAAACGTCTGCAGTTTCCGGACAGACAGACAGACAGACAGACAGATAGACAGATAGATGGATAGATATATATTGGCTGTTTACACATTAGCATTTGTTTATTTTGTTCTTGACAGTCTCACTGAAAGCGGTCTACGGTCCTCCATCACCAGGCATAGTTCCCCTCCTCAGTGCTAGATGGGGGAACATTGGTCACCGATAAGAAAGAAATCCTTCAACGCTGGGCAGAGCTTCAGCAACATCTTAAATGCAACTTCCTTCTTCGATGATGAAACCATCAACTGCCTTCCTCATGTTCCCACTAATGATACACTTAATGACCCGCCAACCATAGTGGAACTAAACAAAACCATCCAGCAACTTTCCAGTGGAAAGGCGCCTGGTCCTGACTCCATCCCAGCAGAGATATACAAGGCAGATGGACCGGTCCTAATAGAGCAGCTTCACCAAGTCTTTACAAACATATGGGTGAACGAGACCGTACCACAAGATTTCAAGGGCGCGTCAATAGTTCACCTTTACAAACGTAAAGGAAACCGCCAATCCTGTGAAAACCACTGAGGCATCTCCTTGCTCTCAATCGCAGGGAAGATACTCGCCAGAATTCTTCTCAATCGCCTCATGGCCCATCTCGATCAAGGTCTTCTTCCTGAGAGTCAATGTGGCTTCAGAAAAGAACGTGGAACTGTTGACATGATTTCCGTTGCAAGGCAGCAGTAAGAGAAATGTAAGGAACAGAACTCTTAAATGTTCTCCACTTTCATTGACCATACCAAGTGTCACATGCCTGTGTTCAGTGGCATTAAGGTGAGTGTCCGTACAATATAAACAGTTCAAGAGGTGAAAGGGCATTCACAGGAAAGAAAATATAAGGAGATAAACGGTAAGGGAGAGGGGCTGCAAGAAGGGGCAGACGGTTGGAGCAGTGAGGTTGTGTGTTGTGTGTGAGGCATTGTGGGGGATAGAATTGTTGAAAAGAGAGGGACAAAGACTGACGGGGGACAGTTGATGTTTGGACTCCGAGCTGAGAGGGAGTTGAGTCTAGACCGGACCAGGAGAAGGTCGTGGTCTGAGAAAGTGAAGAATTGTGACGGAGTTCTGAAGATAACTCCGCACTGTGTGTTCCAGGGATAGTGAGTGGAATTCGAGACCCAGAGTGGGTTACTTTGAGTCGGGCCTAGAGAGAGGCTAGTATACCTGTCGTGTGGGACGAGATTTTAGTAGCCTTGAGAGGCAGTGTTATTCGACGTGTTCCATTGGGATGGAGATATATTCTTAGAGAATTATTGTTCCTGGATGTTATATGTTACATGTGTCTGTGTTAATTCAGAATTAAAGGAATATTATGTGCGCAATCAACGCTTGTTCACTGATTGGTGTTTGGTGGTGATGCATCTTGGTTAATCTGTTGTTAAACATCATCTTTTACAAGGACATACCCTAGACACAACCATAGCCACTCTATCTGTCACTCTGTCATCATTTACTTTGTGACACCAAGGCTTTTGATACAGTCAGCAGAGAAGAACTGGAAGATTATGGCGAAATATGGTTGTCCACACAAGTTTGTCTAAATAGTGCGGCTATTTCATGATGGTATGCAGGTAAGAGTACAGGAAAATGGTGAACTGTCTGAGCTCTTTCCTGTCACCAATGGAGTGAATTAAGGATGTGTCCTGGCACCAACACTGTTCAGCCTCATGTTTTCAGCTATGTTGACGAATGCCTACGACAACAATGACATTGGAATAGACATCAACTACCGCATGGATGGAAAGTTGTTCAATCTCAGATGGCTGAAAGCCAAAACCAAATCTAACAGCGACACCATCAGAGAACTGCTGTTTGCTGATGATTGCGCTCTATATGCCAACTTAGAGGCAGACATGCAACACAATGTTTCAACTTTCTCATATGCCTGTGCCAACTTTGGGCTCAATATCAACTTGGAGAAGACTGTAGTTATGTACCAGCCAGCTCCAGGGAATAATCACACCGTGCTGAATATCAAGGTGAACGATCAAAGACTAAGTGTTGAGGACAAAATCACCTATCTTGGCAGCACTGTGAGTAGTAATATATAGACAGGGTATGCTACTTTTGAGGGAAGAGAAGAAAGGGTAATCCCTCCGTCTGTCCTGCGGGAGTGGTCGGTCTGTTGGTCGGTCTGTCAATTGGTCTGTCGATCGGTCTGTCTGTGGGTGTGAAATATCTGGAAGTGTGGAAACTCTCGGGTGGCGGGAAGTGTGGGAAGTGTGAATTAATTTCATAACAGAAAAAAAAAAATTGTGTTGCGTATCCCTTAAGGGACGTTGCAGTCAACACCAGCATTTTCAGCTGCTGTTGATGTACTAGGCAAGTGTTACGTTCAGTAGTTTGCCATTGCTTTCTGAACGACCGGCCCCTATACCTTTTTCGAAAAAACCAGCACCGCTGTGTTTCGAACCCGGGTATACGGGCTCACAAACCGCGTTCGCAAGCCCTTAGCCACAGAGGCCGGTTTCATAACAGAAGGGCTGGGAAAAACAGTAACCTGTAAAAAGAAGTGATTATTTTGAACTGTAAAGCATTGTTGGTGATATGAATCACATAGTGGTAAATATATTTCACATAGTGGTAAATATGTTTGGTAGACGGAGACAAACACACATACACACAAGAAAGAGACACAATGGAACAAAGACACATATAAACACACCTACAAACGCATAAACAGACATACAGACATACAAACATGACAATCACACAATGGAACAACCGCACGAAAGATACAGGCATATGCATACACAACCGTAGGAACTAGATACGCACATAGTTTCAGAACAAAATTTAATTTGAGACCCACTTATTGCTTGCTTGCTTGTGTTCGTTGGCTTGAGCTCCAACGCGAAGTCCTGTATGTCGGATGAAGGCATCCTGTTGTACAACATCAGTGTGATGTTGTACAGGACCTGAGGTTTGCGTGAGTATCCGTTGTCCCATGTCTGGCTTATTGGTGTGCAGACTGGTGGTTCCTCGCCGTACAGGCAGACACTCTCCGACTTTGGAGGAATCAGCGATCCTACTGACTTTAGCCAGGACCCCCGAAGGGACCTGTTGCCCAGGACGCTCGACAAGGACGCGTCAATAGGTCTTGGCCAGTTATAACCCGGCCCTGGTGCCTTTGAAACACCTGTGCGTCCCAGACCCACTTATGACAATCACGTATGTTTCCAACCAACATATCTCCATTTGAATCTCCGGGTCGCTGCTTGGCCTGAGTCTTCAGTGAGGTCCATAGCGCTGCCTGGAAAAAATAATTAGAAAACTGACTGCTAGCACTTGAGTGTGTTGTTTATATTGTGGCTAATCTATACTAACGCCACGCCAGTTTCTGACCACTTAATTAACGCAAGAAACGGGTAGTCACAGTTTTTCATGTGATTTGTGATTGACGCTAGAGAGGGCAGTTGTTTTTAATAAACTCTCCAGTGTTATTTTAAATATCTACATTACAGATTCGGAAAATGTAGAACGCTATACATCTGTTATTGTGTGTTTAGTGTTTTATACCGACGAGTGCACATTCCAGATCATTACCTGATGCCCGACTTAACAATCCGAGACAGAATAAGAATTGATGTTAGACAGTTGGATCAACACCTTGTCACACATATATTGAAAGACAGACGATCATCATCTATCATCACTGGCCTTACATCAAAGAGCATCTGCTACGAAAGCAAGAGGACATTCAAGAAGAAAATGGACAATCAAAGACATTGTACAAGCACATTGAATGACACTATCGAGTGCCGCCCAGTGGGTGATGAATTATTCATCCTCACGACGAGGCAACGTGACAACGATTGTGGTGATACTTATGTGGTCCGTGAAGTCAAGGTAATGCCCGTTTGTCTTGTTTGTATATATGTTTCGTATTCATCATGTACCCTACCAGGTGGCGTTCATGTCTTTTCACAGATCTGTGTTCTGGATCAACTCCGCTGCTGATATTCCTCCATGCCACCGTCTCAATCCATTCAGCAGTATTTCTGCCTCTCTTTCCCTCGATCTTTCCAATACGTTTCTTCTCATCACTCATTCACACTCTCTTTTTCTGATCTAGTTTCAGCTAGTTGTTAGTTACTCCGACAGGGGTTCCCAACATACGTCTTAAAATCCACATCTGCTTCCAATTTCTTCCTAATTTGTTCATTTACATGTCATACAGCAAAACTGGTTCAATATAACATTTTCAGCACTCTCTTTCTTACATTCATTGATAGCGACTTATTGCCTAAGATACTCTTCATTTTTTGTTTTAAATTCCGGCTTTTGCTTGCCCTATTCTGCGCCTTATTCTCTGTTGTATAATATAATCTGATGTTATACATGCTTCTAGGTATTTAAAATTACCCACTTGGTTAAGAAATTTCCCTTCTATGTCACCATTTTGATATCATAATCATTGTTACTGTTTTCTATCCAACAAGAGGTCTTTCCTTGCGTTCTCTTTTACTACAAAGTCCAACAATTATTGTAGTTCGTTAGCATTTTCTGTCATTATTACTGTGTCATTTGTAAACCGTATATTATATCTTCCGAATAGTATTCCTGGCTTCTCTTTGATTTCTCTCATTATTACTTCGCGCGCGAGAGAGAGAGACAGACAGACAGACAGACAGACAGACAGAGAGAGAGAGAGAGAGAGAGAGAGAGAGAGAGAGAGAGAGAGAGAGAGAGAGAGAGAGAGAGAGAGAGAGAGAGAGAGAGAGAGAGAGAGAGAGAGAGAGAGAGAGAGAGAGAGAGAGAGAGAGAGAGATCATAAACATAATGTAATCGCAGCAATAATTTATATATTTTTTAATCCGTATGTGTTTCTAAATCTGTCAAATCTTCTGTTCTAGAAAATATGTTTCGTTTCTAGTATCTCCGAAATTTAACAGGTGAAAGGTTACTGCTGTCATCTCGCCCTTGTTTTTTGTAATTTTACCATCACACACTCCGTGGCCTAGTGTCTTATGACACGAGGCATCACTACTACTACGGTCGTGCGTTCGAATCTCGAGGATTAATTTTTTTTTTTTATTCGTTCGCTCGATGTGAGATCAAGTTCAGTCCAAAACAGTTTCATGTCGTTTTTTTTTTATAATATTTTTGTTTCTTTTGTTAGGTTAACATCTAAGAAGGTGTTAAATCTAGACACTTTGTAACGCCGTGACAGAATACATTATGTGTCGTGGCGGTAAGCATAGTCACTCAACGTCATCACTATCATACCGAGCGTGTGTAATGAAAACACATAACAAAACACTATCACTATTTGCCTAGTTATTATCTTTACATAAACTATACGTTGGTTGGTGTAGGGAAGTAATCCTTCATGTTTCTTAGCGTCAGCGACTTCTTCTTTTAGAATAGGTGGGTCTTCTAAGTTACTTTCTTCTGTTAAATCTTCCCTTTCTCCATTATATAATTCTCATATATACTTATTCCACCTCATCATTATAGCACATTACTCCAAATCCTGTTTTTGATTTCAAACACCATGTATCCTTTTTATTTCTTCCAGTGATTTGTCTGTGCAGACTTTTTTGGGGATCTTTAATGGAATTTAATTCAATGCATTGGTTGTTTATCCTACTTTCTTTTGCCTTCACACATTTATTTCTTTATTTATCTTAGCATATTCTTGTTTGTTATTTTTTTTTTAAATTCCGTTGTTTTAGTCCATCAGCGTGTCCTTCATTGATCCATATTTTTCTTAGCTTTTTATTTGTGCTCACCAAAGTAAACTCACAACAGACTTACTTATTCCACCTCATCATTATAGCACATTACTCCAAATCCTGTTTTTGATTTCAAACACCATGTATCCTTTTTTTAGACTATGCATGGAAGATACTTATAATATAGTAACATATAAAGGCAGGAAATCAGACCCCTTCCAAATAACATCTGGCTTGAAACAGGGTGATGCACTATCGCCGCTACTCTTCAATCTGGCTCTCGAGAAAGTTGTAAGGAAGATAAAGGAGGAATGTGATATTGGAGGAACATCCAAGCTGCTTGGTTATGCAGATGATATAGATATTATAGGGCAAAGTGAACAAAAGACATTGGAAATATTGACTCACTTAAAGGGAAAAGCCCAACAGATGGGGCTGGTTATCAACCAAGATAAGACAGAATATATGGTAATTTCAATAGACGGAATGGCTAAAAACTCTGGCCACATACAAATAGATAATATGACCATTAAAAGAACGGAAACATACAAATACCTGGGTACAATCTTCAACTGCTCCAACATCATAAGGGAAGAAATACAAACTAGAATGAACTCTGGAAATAAGATATACTATGCACTACAACATCTACTAAAATCAAATGCGCTATCTCGTAACACCAAAATCACAATATACAAAACACTGATCAGACCAGATGTGCTGTATGGCTCTAAAACCTGGAGTACAACGAAAGGAGACGAAGCCTTGTTACAAACCTTTGAGAACAAAATTTTAAGACGCATCTTTGGACCCATTAGGGATACACAAAGTGGAGAGTGGAAAAGAAGAAGTAACAAAGACATTTATGATCTGTTTAAGTCCCCGCTAATCACTGGTATCATGAAGGCTAATAAACTACAATGGCTGGGGCATATAGAAAGAATGGAAGATAATAGGGAAACTAAACTCGCTTACACTCAGGAAATAAAA
>JACEFZ010002491.1:0-50000 GCA_014155875.1 Cepaea nemoralis | reverse complement strand
AAGAGTGTTGAAGTGCTACATAGAACCTGTACTTTTGTATGAATGTGAAGCGTGGACAATGAGCAGACAAGCTGAAAAACATCTGATGGCTGTGGAAATGTGGTTTCTGAGGAAAATGCAAAGAATACCATGGACAGACAGAAAAACCAATGAACAAGTCCTTCAAGAAACAAATGAAGATCGTAAACTGATTAGAGACATTAGACAGTCAAATTGTTTGGGGCATGTTATGAGAAGAATGAATTGGTGAACTTGGTGACAACTGGCAAGATCGAAGGGAAGAAACCAAAAGGGAAGACCGAGAAGTAAGTACCTAGGATGGCTTGGCCACGTGGCATGGTCGAGACAGGAACTACTGAGCTGATCCACGACTCTGGTGATCGAAGTGAAATGGCAAAATATGATGCCACCCACGCTTATCGGCATGGCACATATAGATGGATGGCTTATCGAGATTCCCATGGCATCTGTTATTCCTTCTGTCCATCATTTACGTGGCCGACCTCTCCTTCTTCTTTCATTTGGTCTGTACATCATTAGCTTGTTGAGGTATACTGTTAGTTGGTAACCTAGTTACTATTGCCATACCATTTTAACTTACTGATTTCCCGAATAAAATCTAGCGCTGCTATAACCCCAATTTAGTCCTGATTTCTTCATTTCTGATGTTCTCTCTTCTTATACACTTTGAGTATTCTTCTCAGGAATCTCATTTCTGTTGTTATGATTGTAAAAGTACTCCTTTACTTACTAGTGCTAAATGAGTCCTTGTTATCAACACAGATGGTCAAGATGTATACAGCCCGAACGTGACCAATCTCACAACAGACTCCACTTGGGGCAACTTCTCATTGGTCAACCTAAATGGTATGACAGCGGACATGGGTGCGTTTGAAGAGGTCATGACAGACTACGCCCTGAAGTATGTCTATATTGGCATTGGAGTGTTTGCAGTCACCTACGTTCATGTAAGTTTGTGCATACATTACTGTAGTATCATTACTTATCACAAACATTGCCATAGGTTTGTTTAAACGATTGGGCTTCAAATGGAAATGTTATTTATTCTTTGTTGGTGTGTGTGTGTGTGGATGTATTCCTGAAAAAGTAAAAAGAAAACATATTATTGTCCGTTGTAGACACCACTACGTTCAATGCAAGTCCTCCAGCGCTGATTAAGTGCTAGGATTCATGTAGAATAAACAATTATCTTGGTCGCACGTGTAATCACTCATACACCATCTGCTGTACCTCTTCATCGGACCAACAAAGTCCTTTCCCCCTATGACTCTTTGAGTTGTCCAAACAGGTGGATATCACTTAGGGCTAGGTGTGGCAAGTAAGGGGGTTGTGGTACACACTGACAGTGGAGATCACTAATAAAAAAACGGATAACAGAACGTTACTCTCTTTGGTGCATGTCAAAAGTGTGGCGACCATCTTTAAACGGTCCTTATGACGTAACCATGTTCATCTGCACCGCGGTGTCATGTGCTTAACCCTCTTGACATCCTTAACAAAAAATACTGACAGGGTACAAGACAATGGCATGGTTATCATAATGTATATCACACTTTTAAGATATTCATTCGAAGTCCCATCTTATATCGATAATGCAATGTTTCTTGTCGCATACATAGGCGCCTCTGTGGCGAAGTTGTTACGAATGCAATTCGTGATCCCGCGTTCGAAACACAGCTGCGGGTTATTTGAAAGCGGACCGCTTTGTATCAGTTTCCCTACAATGGTATGAGTGCCGGTCGTTCAGAAAGCAATGGCAAACTACTGAACGTAAACTTGCCCAGGAATCGCATACAGCTAAACAATGCTGGAGTTGGCTGCTACGTCCTGTAAAGGATAAGTAGCTAACTTAACATTGCCTTAGGTTTGTTTATACATCGGTAATGCATTATTTCTTGTCACATATATTGGCTGACGTTTGTTTTTAAATCGGTAATGCAATATTTCTTTTCACATATATAGGTTTGCGTTTGTTTGTACATGGATAATGCATTGTTCATTATCACATGCACTTAGATAAGTGTGTATACATATCAATAATATAATGTTTGTTGTCACATATATTAAGACACACTTAAATATACATCAATAATATATTGTTTATTGTCACATACACTGAGATAAATTTGTCGAAACATCAATAACAAATGCAAACCGTTTCATCCCTGCAGGTAACATTCCTGCAAATGTCTTGTGAGAGGCAAACACACAAGTTGAGACGAGCCTTTTTCAAAGCCCTGTTAAGAGAAAACATCGGATGGTTCGACAAGCAACAAAGTGGAGAACTGACCACACGACTGGCCGAGTAAGTAGAGTACACCTGCTTGGTGTCTACGGGGAAAGATATCTCTATGGCAACATCCTCCTGCTAGAGACTGGGGTATTAGATCATGTCATATGCTGAGTCACGGCTTAGTGAAGTGAGGTGGCCAACTCACTTCCACGACTTCACGATATCTCTATCTCCCACTCAGAGAATTTTGGAAGAGCAGAATGTCATACGGGCATGTGGGCCCAATTCTTAATCCTTTGAAAGGGACGCAGAGGTGTTTCCAAGGCACCAGGGCCGGGTTATATACTGGCCAAGACCTATTGACGCGTCCTCGTCGAGCGTCCTGGGCAACAGGTCCTTTTGGGGTCCTGGCTGAGGTCAATAGGATCGCCGATTCCTCCGAAGTCGGAGAGTGTCTGCCTGTATGGCGAGGAACCACCAGTCTGCACACCAATAAGCCAGACATGGGACAACGGATACTCACGCAAAACTCAGGTCCTGTATGACATCACACTGATGTTGGACAACAGGATGCCTTCATCCGACATACAGGACTTCGCGTTGGAGCTCAAGCCAACGAACACAAGCAAGCAAGCAAGCAATCCTTTGAAAATAAAGTTTGTTTCTTCGTTCGTTCGTTCTCTTCTACGCCATAATGATGTCTCCATATCTCTTTCTGCTACACAATCTCTCTCTCTCTCTCTCTCTCTCTCTCTCTCTCTCTCTCTCTCTCTCTCTCTCTCTCTCTCTCTCTCTCTCTCTCTTATGCCTTAATTACGTCTCCATCTCGCCCTCTTCTACAACTTCACGATATCTCCATCTCCCTCTCTTCTACAACATCACGATGTCTCCATCTCCCTCTCTTCTACAACATTACGATGTCTCCATCTCCCTCTCTTCTACAACATCACGATGTCTCCATCTCCCTCTCTTCTACAACATCACGATGTCTCCATCTCCCTCTCTTCTACAACATTACGATGTCTCCATCTCCCTCTCTTCTACAAACATCACGATGTCTCCATCTTCCCCTCTTCTACGACTTCACAATGTCTCCATCTCCCTCTCTTCTACAACATCACGATGACTCCATCTCCCTCTCTTCTACAACATCACGATGTCTCCATCTCCCTCTCTTCTACAACATCACGATGTCTCCATCTCGCCCTCTTCTACAACATCACGATGTCTCCATCTCCCTCTCTTCTACAACATCACGATGTCTCCATCTCCCCCTCTTCTACAACATCACGATGTCTCCATCTCCCCCTCTTCTACAACATTACGATGTCTCCATCTCCCTCTCTTCTACAACATCACGATGTCTCCATCTCCCTCTCTTCTACAACATCACGATGTCTCCATCTCCCTCTCTTCTACACCATCACGATGTCTCCATCTCGCCCTCTTCTACAACTTCACGATGTCTCCATCTTCCTCTCTTCTACGACTTCACAATGTCTCCATCTCCCTCTCTTCTACAACTTCACGATATCTCCATCTCCCTCTCTTCTACACCATCACGATGTCTCCATCTCCCTCTCTTCTACAACATCACGATGTCTCCATCTCCCTCTCTTCTACAACATCACGATGTCTCCATCTCCCTCTCTTCTACAACATCACGATGTCTCCATCTCCCTCTCTTCTACAACATCACGATGTCTCCATCTCCCTCTCTTCTACAACATCACGATGTCTCCATCTACCTCTCTTCTACAACATCACGATGTCTCCATCTCCATCTCTTCTACAACTTCACGATGTCTCCATCTTCTTCTCTTCTACGACTTCACAATGTCTCCATCTCCCTCTCTTCTACAACTTCACGATATCTCCATCTCCCACTCTTCTACAACATCACGATGTCTCCATCTCCCCCTCTTCTACAACATTACGATGTCTCCATCTCCCTCTCTTCTACAACACCCTCTCTTCTACAACATCACGATGTCTCCATCTCCCTCTCTTCTACAACATCACGATGTCTCCATCTCCATCTCTTCTACAACTTCACGATGTCTCCATCTTCTTCTCTTCTACGACTTCACAATGTCTCCATCTCCCTCTCTTCTACAACTTCACGATATCTCCATCTCCCTCTCTTCTACAACATCACGATGTCTCCATCTCCCCCTCTTCTACAACATTACGATGTCTCCATCTCCCTCTCTTCTACAACATCACGATGTCTCCATCTCCCACTCTTCTACAACATCACGATGTCTCCATCTCCCTCTCTTCTACAACATCACGATGTCTCCATCTCCCTCTCTTCTACAACATCACGATGTCTCCATCTCCCTCTCTTCTACAACTTCACGATGTCTCCATTTCCCTCTCTTCTACAACTTCACGATGTCTCCATCTTCCTCTCTTCTACGACTTCACGATGTCTCCATCTTCCTCTCTTCTACAACTTCACGATGTCTCCATCTCCCTCTCTTCTACAACATCACGATGTCTCCATCTCCCTTTTGTTGTTGATATTCTTGGTTAGCCTCATGAGCGATGTATGGATGAGATAATGTATGAAACAGTGTGACAGAAGGGCAAATTGTTAGACGGGCCTGGATGCCCAATAATAAACAATTTGAAAATAATGTTATTTGTTTTGTTTTGTTCGTTCGTTCATTCTCTTTACAAATTCACGATTCCTAAACTTCCCCCCTCTTCTAGAACTTCAAGATGCCGTAGTCTCCCTCTTCACAACAATACATAAAACATTAGCAATAGCAACAACAATATTAACATCAATTACACCATGTATCTTCATGTACCAAGGCCTTTGCATAATGTAGCTCTCATTACGGTCTGTCGAACCATGCCTTGGTCGCTTGCCATCTCTCCGGCCTCCTGCACCCTCACGCCATAGGTGTCTGCACTGTCCCGTGTCCATCTTCGCACTGGTTGTCTCCTGCCTCCTGCACCCTCACGCCATAGGTGTCTGCACTGTCCCGTGTCCATCTTCGCACTGGTTGTCTCCTGCCTCCTGCACCCTCACACTCAAGGTTAGGCACTGTCCCGTGCTGTCCAGTGTCCATCGTCGCACTAATTGTCCCCTGCCTCCCGCACCCTCAGACCCAAGGTTAGGCACTGTCCCGTGCTGTCCAGTGTCCATCGTCGCACTAATTGTCCCCTGCCTCCCGCACCCTCAGACCCAAGGTTAGGCACTGTCCCGTGTCCATCGTCCCATTGGTTGTCCCTTGTCACTTCCTCCGCAAACCATGTCTTCCGTCACTTTTCTTTCCAAGCCACTATGGCACTTTATATGGCAACAACAATAGTAATTAACAATAACAACAACAATAGCATCAACAAATATAGCTGAATTAATCACAAAAACAACAACAACAAGAACTCTCGCATGATTTTTTGCCCCCGGGGTACCTATATACATTTCACAATTGGCATCTTCCACAGTGACCTTGAGAGGGTGAAGGACGGTATGGGTGACAAGGTCGGGCTGGCGGTTCAGTTCCTGTCCCAATTTGTTGCCGGGTTCGTCATCGGGTTCATCAGGGGCTGGAAGCTGACCTTAGTCATGATGTCCTTGACCCCAATTCTAGCCATATTTGCTGGAATCTTAGGAAGGGTATAACAATACAACGCAATTGTTGTTGCTGTTTTGTATTTTGAGTTGATGCTGTTTTCGTGTATGTTGTTGTTTGTTGCTGTTGTTGTTTTTTGATGGTTTTGCTGCTACTACTGTTGTCGTTTCAGCTAATGCTGTTGTTGTTGCAAATGCTAATGTTGTTGATAGTGTTAATGTTTTGTTGGTGTGATTATTGCATTATTTTGTTGGTAGTGTGATTTTGTTGATGTTCATGTAGCTGCTGTGGTTGTTGTGTTGGTGTTTTTGTTGTTATTGTTGTTGTTGTTGTTGTTGTTGTTGTTGTTGTTGTTGTTGTTGTTGTTGTTGTTGTTGTTGTTGTTGTTGTTGTTGTTGTTGTTGTTGTTGTTGACTGTACGGCTGTTTTAAAAATAATCAGTGGTCATTATGTTCAACCTGTGTATTGCTTGCTTGAGTTTCTCTAATTTGCCTTCTGAGTTCATAGCGCGAACATTTGATTCCATTCATTTAGCATCATGCGTTTGCTGCAGTTAGTCGCAATCTGAGAGGAGCGGCTGGCCGAGTGGCTAGAACGCTGGATTCTCCTTCGGGAGAGCGGAGTTCGAATCCTCGATAAGGTTTGGGATGTTTTTTTATGTCGGGGGCAATAAAAAAACTCTAGCCTGTACAGTTCACGGCGACCGAACTAGCCAGGCGGCCTTAATTCCTTAGGCTCAAAGATCCCCCCCCCCCCCCCGCCCGCCATACACCGCAAGGTACTATATTGGCAGTAAATGACAGTATTTGACAGTCGCAATCTGATTTCTTTTTTGAGTCATTAGGCACATACTTTCTCAAACGGTGAGGCTGCTCCTGTGAAGGAAACATTTAAGCCGTATAACTGAAGTTGTGTGAGTTGTCCAAAAGTGATTCATTGGAAGATAGCTCGGCATTGCTTTCCTTCAGTGCTGTGATCATATAAGTTAATGATGGTAGCCAGTGTCTCTATCTAGAGATATTCCAACTAAGGTCTCCAAATTAGGACCTTATCTAACAACTATCTGTCAGATGCTCTCAAGCTCAGTCTACGTTCTATATACAGTCAATGTTTTTGCTTCCTAGTCAGACCTTAGTCAGATATGACTGAGCTAGGATTACAACCTGCTTTCTGTTGGCATTGAATGTTTGGCGGCGCTCACCAAAAACGACACCACACATTGTGCCATCGGCTTCGGGCGGAGGATATAAGCCTTATCTTAGTGCGAGAAAATGCAATCTAAAGGCAAATTGTCATGGCAGGGCAGACCAGGCCCTAAACCTTGGTTGGCAACAGGTTGAGGATGGAAGCTCCGACAGGCTGACAGTTAAAACATTGATTCACTGATCCAGCAGCTTCTGCACCTTGTCTTGTTCCAGACGTATTGGTTTACCTTTCTTCTGGAGTAAACTAGGCAGGCCAAGAGAGGGACCCTGCCGCATGTACAACACTTGGTCTTTTCAATTCAGCCCATGTTTTGTGTTATGAAGAGGCTATTATGTCTTTTTTTTTTTTTTTGAAGCACAGTAATTATCATCTATCAAAACGGCAAGGAGCCAGTTGTAACTGCTTCCATTGCATCCTGTGTTCATAAGATCCTGCTTCCATTGACTGCTTCCTTTGCAACTGTTACCATTCTGTCTGCCTTCATTGTTTGTTTCAATGAAATCCTATTGACAGTTAGTCTTAAACGTTCACTTCTCATCCTTGACTTGGGTACGTAAATTGCAAGTACCTCAGAAGTCGGATTGGGTTCGCCTGATGGCGGGTGACAACAGTAATAGGGAAAACGAACCCTTACGCAAAGTTAGTCCCATGCAGTCAGCAGTGGCAGCAAGTGTGTGGACTATGATCGAGTTCACAGCGAGTGACCGCTAAAAAATATGTTTCCGTGAAGATTATTAAAATATTTGTTCATTGACAAATTGGTTTTCCCCATTCATTGACAAATTGCTTTTCCATTCATTGACAAATTGGTTTTCCCCATTCATTGACAAATTGCTTTTCCAATTGCTTTTCCATTCATTGACAAATTGATTTTCCCCATTCATTGACAAATTGCTTTTCCATTCATTGGCAAATTGGTTTTCCAATTGCTTTTCCATTCATTGACAAATTGATTTTCCCCATTCATTGACAAATTGCTTTTCCATTCATTGAGAAATTGGTTTTCCAATTGCTTTTCCATTCATTGACAAATTGATTTTCCCCATTCATTGACAAATTGCTTTTCCATTCATTGGCAAATTGGTTTTCCAATTGCTTTTCCATTCATTGACAAATTGATTTTCCCCATTCATTGACAAATTGCTTTTCCATTCATTGGCAAATTGGTTTTCCAATTGCTTTTCCATTCATTGACAAATTGATTTTCCCCATTCATTGACAAATTGCTTTTCCATTCATTGGCAAATTGGTTTTCCAATTGCTTTTCCATTCATTGACAAATTGGTTTTCCCCATTCATTGACAAATTGCTTTTCCATTCATTGGCAAATTGGTTTTCCAGCTGATGGCGACATACAGTGCCAGAGAGCAGCAGAAGTACGCCAGTGCTGGAGCTATTGCCGAAGAGGTCCTGTCCTGTATTCGAACGGTCATCTCCTTCAACGGACATTCGCAGGAACTAAACAAGTGGGTAGATAGCCAACTCTTCAATACATGCATTGCTATTTGTTGAACATCATCGTCACCACCACCACCACTATGATCATTGTCATCATTATATTATCACTGTCATCGTTATAATATCACTGTCATCATTATTTTATCACTGTCATCATTGTATTAATAATCCGCGTCATTATATTAATAATCAGCATGATTATACTTCACATCCTCATCATTATATTTATCACCCGCATCCTTATATTCATCATCCTCATCATTATATTTCACATCCTCATCATTATATTTCACATCCTCATCAATATATTCATCATCCTCAGCTTTATATTCATCATCCTCATCATTATATTCGTCACCCTCATCACTATATTCATCATCGTCATCGCTATATTCATCATTTCCATCATTATTTTGATCATTGTCATCATGTGGCATGAGTTCTTACTTCTTCTTCTCCTTGTCCATGCCGTATGGCGTTGTTGATCATGTCTTCTTCTCCTTGTCCATGCCGTATGGCGTTGTTGATCATGTCTTCTTCTCCTTGTCCATGCCGTATGGCCTTGTTGATCATGTCTTCTTCTCCTTGTCCATGCCGTATGACCTTGTTGATCATGTCTTCTTCTCCTTGTCCATGCCGTATGGCCTTGTTGATCATGTCTTCTTCTCCTTGTCCATGCCGTATGGCCTTGTTGATCATGTCTTCTTCTCCTTGTCCATGCCGTATGACCTTGTTGATCATGTCTTCTTCTCCTTGTCCATGCCGTATGACCTTGTTGATCATGTCTTCTTCTCCTTGTCTATGCTGTATGACCTTGTTGATCATGTCTTCTTCTCCTTGTCCATGCCGTATGACCTTGTTGATCATGTCTTCTTCTCCTTGTCCATGCCGTATGGCGTTGTTGATCATGTCTTCTTCTCCTTGTCCATGCCGTATGACCTTGTTGATCATGTCTTCTTCTCCTTGTCCATGCCGTATGACCTTGTTGATCATGTCTTCTTCTCCTTGTCTATGCTGTATGACCTTGTTGATCATGTCTTCTTCTCCTTGTCCATGCCGTATGGCGTTGTTGATCATGTCTTCTTCTCCTTGTCCATGCCGTATGGCGTTGTTGATCATGTCTTCTTCTCCTTGTCCATGCCGTATGGCGTTGTTGATCATGTCTTCTTCTCCTTGTCCATGCCGTATGGCCTTGTTGATCATGTCTTCTTCTCCTTGTCCATGCCGTATGACCTTGTTGATCATGTCTTCTTCTCCTTGTCCATGCCGTATGGCCTTGTTGATCATGTCTTCTTCTCCTTGTCCATGCCGTATGGCCTTGTTGATCATGTCTTCTTCTCCTTGTCCATGCCGTATGACCTTGTTGATCATGTCTTCTTCTCCTTGTCCATGCCGTATGACCTTGTTGATCATGTCTTCTTCTCCTTGTCTATGCTGTATGACCTTGTTGATCATGTCTTCTTCTCCTTGTCCATGCCGTATGACCTTGTTGATCATGTCTTCTTCTCCTTGTCCATGCCGTATGGCGTTGTTGATCATGTCTTCTTCTCCTTGTCCATGCCGTATGACCTTGTTGATCATGTCTTCTTCTCCTTGTCCATGCCGTATGACCTTGTTGATCATGTCTTCTTCTCCTTGTCTATGCTGTATGACCTTGTTGATCATGTCTTCTTCTCCTTGTCCATGCCGTATGGCGTTGTTGATCATGTCTTCTTCTCCTTGTCCATGCCGTATGGCGTTGTTGATCATGTCTTCTTCTCCTTGTCCATGCCGTATGGCCTTGTTGATCATGTCTTCTTCTCCTTGTCCATGCCGTATGGCCTTGTTGATCATGTCTTCTTCTCCTTGTCCATGCCGTATGACCTTGTTGATCATGTCTTCTTCTCCTTGTCCATGCCGTATGGCGTTGTTGATCATGTCTTCTTCTCCTTGTCCATGCCGTATGACCTTGTTGATCATGTCTTCTTCTCCTTGTCCATGCCGTATGACCTTGTTGATCATGTCTTCTTCTCCTTGTCTATGCTGTATGACCTTGTTGATCATGTCTTCTTCTCCTTGTCCATGCCGTATGGCGTTGTTGATCATGTCTTCTTCTCCTTGTCCATGCCGTATGGCGTTGTTGATCATGTCTTCTTCTCCTTGTCCATGCCGTATGGCCTTGTTGATCATGTCTTCTTCTCCTTGTCCATGCCGTATGACCTTGTTGATCATGTCTTCTTCTCCTTGTCCATGCCGTATGACCTTGTTGATCATGTCTTCTTCTCCTTGTCTATGCTGTATGACCTTGTTGATCATGTCTTCTTCTCCTTGTCCATGCCGTATGACCTTGTTGATCATGTCTTCTTCTCCTTGTCTATGCTGTATGACCTTGTTGATCATGTCTTCTTCTCCTTGTCCATGCCGTATGGCCTTGTTGATCATGTCTTCTTCTCCTTGTCCATGCCGTATGACCTTGTTGATCATGTCTTCTTCTCCTTGTCCATGCCGTATGACCTTGTTGATCATGTCTTCTTCTCCTTGTCTATGCTGTATGACCTTGTTGATCATGTCTTCTTCTCCTTGTCCATGCCGTATGGCGTTGTTGATCATGTCTTCTTCTCCTTGTCTATGCTGTATGACCTTGTTGATCATGTCTTCTTCTCCTTGTCCATGCCGTATGACCTTGTTGATCATGTCTTCTTCTCCTTGTCTATGCTGTATGACCTTGTTGATCATGTCTTCTTCTCCTTGTCCATGCCGTATGGCCTTGTTGATCATGTCTTCTTCTCCTTGTCCATGCCGTATGACCTTGTTGATCATGTCTTCTTCTCCTTGTCCATGCCGTATGACCTTGTTGATCATGTCTTCTTCTCCTTGTCTATGCTGTATGACCTTGTTGATCATGTCTTCTTCTCCTTGTCTATGCTGTATGACCTTGTTGATCATGTCTTCTTCTCCTTGTCTATGCTGTATGACCTTGTTGATCATGTTTATTCTCAGGTTTCTGTTTCTTGTGTTGCCGGTCATTTCTAGTATCGACATTCCTCCACGCCATGATGTCAAACTGTCCAACATCTTCTCCCTTGGTCTCCCTCTGCCTCTCCTCTCCTCCAGATTTCCCGTTGTGATCACATACTCCAACTTTCCTCTTGTCAAGACATGCCCCACAAATATATATATATATATATCCCCCGAAAATAAGCCCTAGTGAATTGTTTAAAGCTATAATTAATATACGATCCGGTCTTATTTTCGGGGAAACACGTAAATTACAAGAACCTCAGAAGTCGGAGTGGGTTCTCCTGATGTCGAGAGACACTGGTAATAGGGAAAGCTAATCCACACGCATAACATCAGACCAATGCACTAGAAGTTGCAGCACATGTATGGACTACGCATGAGTTCAAAGCTAGAAATGGCAAGAAAATAAATCTCTGAACTCAGCCAAAGCATTCGTGGCTTCTAAATTGTCGCTGGGATTTGCCACCCTCTGCTCCTGAAACGGCTTCACTTCTAAGATTGAATCAATAAACCATTATGGTGTCAACTAATGTACGTCGGTTCGAGAGTAATTGTCTTCTACGCTGTTTAACATACGCGCGTGTCTGTTTAATGGAGTTATAGTTTATATTACTGACGTGTTCGGGCGGCACTTATTTCACACGTTATTTGAAACCCGTGGGTTGTAAGCCGTGAATGATATGAGACCGAAGACGCAGACACAGAGGTGCGTGCAGACAACAACTCAGCTTGACTGTTTTGTCAGGATCAATGAACCAGGACTGACCAATCATTAGGAAACTTCTAATTTGTGACCCGGGTAGTGAATCAAGACTGACCAAGATGAAATTAGATCTCTATTTGGTGAGCCGGTGAGTGAATCAGGACTGAACAAGGCAATTCAAAATGTCTAAGTGGTGACGCAGTCAGTCAATCAGGGCTGACCAAAACACCCATAAGCCTCTAAGTGGTAACCCAATGAGTCTACCACAACTGACCATGACACCACTAAGTCCTCTAAGTGGTGACCCAGTTAGTGAACCAGGACTTATCAAGACACCACTAAGCCTATAAGTGGTGACCCAGTCAGTCAACCAGGACTGATCAAGACACCACTAAGTCTCTAAGTTTTGATCCATTTAGTGAACCATGACTGAGCAAGACTCCACTAAGCCTCTAAGTTGTGAGCCAGTCAGTGAACCAGGACTGATCAAGACACCACTAAGCCTCTGCTCAGTGAACCATTGTTATTTTGCGGGAAAACCGCATGTGTTCGATGAGAGAGAGGTCGACAGAGAGAGAGAACATGTTTAATGCACAAAGTGGCACAGCGGACGCTCAGAAGACACACTTACCAAGAACACAAAGACAGGTGCTTGCGGAAGAATATCATCGCTTGCGCAGCTCTGTAAGACTTATGACGATTACTATAATCCCTAACCTTCGTGATTATATTTGCAGATACGGCACAGCCCTGAAGGGGAGCAAGAAGCTGGGCATGAGGAAGTCTGTCTTCGCTGGACTGAGCGTGGGTTTGATGTTTCTCATCATGTTTGGAGCCTACGGGCTAGCCTTTTGGTTAGTGTGTTTGTTGTTTGTAAGTGAGTCAGGATATGACCTCTTTTATACATATTAAGACGCATTTGGGTGTATGGCTTTCATCATCGTGTGTCATGCCGATTAGCGTGGGCAGTTACTTTTCGGCATCTCACTCGAACACTAAAATCTTGAATCAGCTTTGTGTACTTGATGAACCACATTCGTCCCCCACCCCAACAATATAAGGAACTCTCCTCTGTACGCCGGATCCAAATGTATTTATCAGTTTACGTGCAAGTGACAGTCTACCTGCATCAAAAGAACAGAGAAGCAGTTGAATGACGGGAAGGTAGAACACATACCCAATATGATTGATAGAATAATAAACAAAGATTTCTGATAATCTGGCAAAACTTCGACGTCGTCAATTGGACGGCACATTGTGGAAACCAGTCACATTGATTGATAGGGACAATGCGTTTCATGTGTTGTTTAACACACAAACTGATCTGATGTTAAAATTGGCAGAGACAATTGCCATTCATTTACAGAAACCAACTTTGTGCAAACAAAAATACATTATAGTCAGTTTAACATTACCATGGTAGACAATTCAAATTACTGTGTGAATATGTGTGTTTTATATTTCACCTTGAAGAATGTATCTTACTTGCACCCCTATTCTACCATCATGTTTATGGTTGTGATTTCTGCAGTATTACCTGACGAGATGCGGCTAAATATACCAGGCAATAAATCACGCAATCTATTGTCTGTGTCTTCGTTATTCAGAATAATATTGATAGTGAATACATAACACATATAGCCACTGATACTGTTCGAATATGAAGCATTGTTATCTCCAAGATATTCAATTCATTATTCACTTCATATGATGTAAAGTCTATAGTGTGCACCTGGCGAGATGCAGCGAAATATTCCAGGCAACACATGGTGCATGACTCATTGTTTAGTATAACTAGACATTCTTTTCTGGAACCCACAAGACAAACGAAACAGGGGGAGACCTACAAACTAACACAAGGACAAGATCATTACAGACAGAGTTGAGTAATAATGGGAGGACATGGAGGGAGCTACAAGAGAAAGCGAAAACATGGGACGGCTCGGCGTGGTTTTGGTTGAGAGCATGTGTCCCAGTGGGGGATACATGGCAGACAAGGAAGGCAATAAATTGGGCAACCAATTGTTTGTGCCTTTTGCGATTAGATCATTAAGAGAATACATTGTTTTGAGCTTATGTAACTCTGTGTTTCTTCTGTCATCTCGTGTTTGACTCTGTTTACGTTAAAGAATATAATATTGACTAACTCTGTCTTAATCAGAGCTCAGAAGGTCAGCATATCAGAATGGATAAGAACGCGCTTAATAAAGCATCCAGTGTGCTGCTGCCGAGGTAAGGGGTTCAACCCTTACACCGGACAGTTGGACTCAAATGTTGACTTCCCGTCCTTGACTTGGGGACGTAAATTACAAGCACCTCTGAAGTCGGAGTGGGTTCGCCTGTTGGCGAGGGACACGGTAAGAGGGGAAGCAAATCATCAGGCAAAATTAAGTCCAGTCCCCTAGAAGTAGTGTGTATGAACTACACTTAATTTCAAAATAAAAATTAGAGCTCAAAATAGGCTTGTCTATCAACACATCGTTAGCTGGAGAGAATGTTGTGGCAGAAAGTGACTACGGGATCTGGCAGAAAATCTCAGTTCTCCGAGGAAAGGCCAGACGGACATACAATTAGATTGCAATTGATACCATTAGCACCGAGACTCTTTGCTGGTTGTTGAAGATGAGGACAGAGCACGTATGAGAACGTCCCGAATGTCGTGATGTTAGTTCTGGACTCAAGTCAACCCAGCTCAGCACTGATGTGATGCTGCATAGAATAACAACTTATCTAACAGCATTGCTCTCTTGTCCACAAAGGCTGTAAGTGAATGGGGCATTCTTGGATGTTGTCTAGCTAGAGGGTGTAGTCTAAATAGAGGGTGTTATTTAAATAGAAGGTGTAGTCTAAGTAGAGGGTTTTGACTAAATAGAGGGTGTAGTCTAAATAGAGGGTTTTGACTAAATAGAGGGTGTAGTCTAAATAGAGAGTGTTGTTTAAATGGAAAGTGCAGTCTAAGTAGAGGGTTTTGACTAAATAGTGGGTGTAGTCTAAATAGAATATGAGGTATAAATAGAAGGTGTTGTCTAAATAGATGGTGTAGTCTAAGTAGGGGGTTTTGACTAAATAGAGAGGTGTAGTCTAAATAGAATATGACGGTATAAATAGAAGCGTGTTGTCTAATAGCTTGTGTAGTCTATTAGTAGGTGTAGTCTAATGTTAGAGGGGTTTTTAGTTTTGACTATGTAGAGGGCTGCCTGTCATAACAGTAGGGTTGCAGTTCCTAAGTAGAGTGGTTTTTACTATTGTACGAAGGGTGTTTATGTAGCTAAATAAAATGCGAGGTCTAAAAGAAGCTGTAGCTTCTAATAGAAGGTGTAGTCCTAATATAGAGAGTCTGTAGTCTTAAATAGAAGGTGTAGTCTAAATTTAGGTGTTTCAGTCTAAATAAAAAGGCTGTTTACTTTCTAAATAGAAGTGTAGTCTAAATAGATGGGTGCTGTTAGTATCAAATAGAAGGTGTAGTACTAAATAGAAGATCTGAGTATAATTAGAAGATGTAGTATTAAATAGAGGTCTGGTAGTCTAAATAGAGGGTTTGTAGTATAAATTAGAAGGTGTTAGTCCTAATATAGAATGATCTAGTCATAAATTATGAGATTTGTCTGTCAGTCTAATAGAAGTGGTGTAGTCTAACTAGAAGATTGTAGATATGAAATAGAGGTTGTAGGTCTAAATAGAAGATCTAGTAATAAATAGAAGATGTAGTCCTAAATAGAAGAATGTAGTTCTCAATAGAAGATGTAGTCTAAATAGAAGATGTAGTCTAAATTAGAAGATGTAGTCGAATAGAAGATGTCGTCTAAATAGTAAGATGTAGTATAAATAAGAGGTTGTAGTCTAAATAGAAGATCTAGTATAAATAAGATCTAGTATAATAGAAGATGTGTTAATAGAAGATCTAGTATAAATAGAAGATGTAGTCTAAATAGAAGATGTAGTCTAAATAGAAGATCTAGTATAAATAGAAGATGTAGTCTAAATAGAAGATCTAGTATAAATAGAAGATGTAGTATAAATAGAAGATGTAGTCTAAATAGAAGATGTAGTATAAATAGAAGATGTAGTCTAAATAGAAGATCTAGTATAAATAGAAGATGTAGTCTAAATAGAAGATCTAGTATAAATAGAAGATGTAGTCTAAATAGAAGATCTAGTATAAATAGAAGATGTAGTCTAAATAGAAGATCTAGTATAAATAGAAGATGTAGTATAAATAGAAGATGTAGTCTAAATAGAAGATGTAGTATAAATAGAAGATGTAGTATAAATAGAAGATCTAGTATAAATAGAAGATCTAGTATAAATAGAAGATCTAGTATAAATAGAAGATGTAGTATAAATAGAAGATGTAGTATAAATAGAAGATGTAGTATAAATAGAAGATGTAGTATAAATAGAAGATGTAGTATAAATAGAAGATGTAGTATAAATAGAAGATGTAGTATAAATAGAAGATCTAGTATAAATAGAAGATGTAGTATAAATAGAAGATCTAGTATAAATAGAAGATCTAGTATAAATAGAAGATCTAGTATAAATAGAAGATGTAGTATAAATAGAAGATGTAGTATAAATAGAAGATGTAGTATAAATAGAAGATGTAGTATAAATAGAAGATGTAGTATAAATAGAAGATGTAGTATAAATAGAAGATGTAGTATAAATAGAAGATGTAGTCTAAATAGAAGATCTAGTATAAATAGAAGATGTAGTATAAATAGAAGATGTAGTATAAATAGAAGATGTAGTATAAATAGAAGATGTAGTATAAATAGAAGATGTAGTATAAATAGAAGATGTAGTATAAATAGAAGATGTAGTATAAATAGAAGATGTAGTATAATAGAAGATGTAGTCTAAATAGAAGATCTAGTATAAATAGAAGATGTAGTATAAATAGAAGATGTAGTCTAAATAGAAGATCTAGTATAAATAGAAGATGTAGTCTAAATAGAAGATCTAGTATAAATAGAAGATGTAGTCTAAATAGAAGATCTAGTATAAATAGAAGATGTAGTATAAATAGAAGATGTAGTCTAAATAGAAGATCTAGTATAAATAGAAGATGTAGTATAAATAGAAGATCTAGTATAAATAGAAGATGTAGTCTAAATAGAAGATCTAGTATAAATAGAAGATGTAGTATAAATAGAAGATCTAGTATAAATAGAAGATGTAGTCTAAATAGAAGATCTAGTATAAATAGAAGATGTAGTCTAAATAGAAGATCTAGTATAAATAGAAGATGTAGTATAAATAGAAGATGTAGTCTAAATAGAAGATGTAGTCTAAATAGAAGATCTAGTATAAATAGAAGATGTAGTATAAATAGAAGATCTAGTATAAATAGAAGATGTAGTATAAATAGAAGATGTAGTCTAAATAGAAGATGTAGTATAAATAGAAGATGTAGTCTAAATAGAAGATCTAGTATAAATAGAAGATGTAGTATAAATAGAGGTTGTAGTCTAAATAGAAGGTGTAGTATAAATAGAGGTTGTAGTCTAAATAGAAGGTGTAGTATAATAGAAGATCTAGTATAAATAGAAGATGTAGTATAAATAGAAGGTGTAGTATAAATAGAGGTTGTAGTCTAAATAGAAGATGTAGTATAAATAGAAGATGTAGTATAAATAGAAGATGTAGTATAAATAGAAGATGTAGTATAAATAGAAGATGTAGTATAAATAGAAGATGTAGTATAAATAGAAGATGTAGTCTAAATAGAAGATCTAGTATAAATAGAAGATGTAGTATAATAGAAGATGTAGTATAAATAGAAGATTGTAGTATAAATAGAAGATTAGTATAAATAGAAGATGTAGTATAAATAGAAGATGTAGTATAAATAGAAGATGTAGTATAAATAGAAGATGTAGTATAAATAGAAGATGTAGTCTAAATAGAAGATCTAGTATAAATAGAAGATGTAGTATAAATAGAAGATGTAGTATAAATAGAAGATCTAGTATAAATAGAAGATGTAGTCTAAATAGAAGATCTAGTATAAATAGAAGATGTAGTCTAAATAGAAGATCTAGTATAAATAGAAGATCTAGTATAAATAGAAGATGTAGTATAAATAGAAGATGTAGTCTAAATAGAAGATCTAGTATAAATAGAAGATGTAGTCTAAATAGAAGATGTAGTCTAAATAGAAGATCTAGTATAAATAGAAGATCTAGTATAAATAGAAGATGTAGTATAAATAGAAGATGTAGTCTAAATAGAAGATCTAGTATAAATAGAAGATGTAGTCTAAATAGAAGATCTAGTATAAATAGAAGATGTAGTCTAAATAGAAGATCTAGTATAAATAGAAGATGTAGTATAAATAGAAGATCTAGTATAAATAGAAGATCTAGTATAAATAGAAGATGTAGTATAAATAGAAGATCTAGTATAAATAGAAGGTGTAGTATAAATAGAAGATGTAGTCTAAATAGAAGATGTAGTATAAATAGAAGATGTAGTCTAAATAGAAGATCTAGTATAAATAGAAGATGTAGTATAAATAGAGGTTGTAGTCTAAATAGAAGGTGTAGTATAAATAGAGGTTGTAGTCTAAATAGAAGGTGTAGTATAAATAGAAGATCTAGTATAAATAGAAGATGTAGTCTAAATAGAAGATCTAGTATAAATAGAAGATGTAGTATAAATAGAGGTTGTAGTCTAAATAGAAGGTGTAGTATAAATAGAGGTTGTAGTCTAAATAGAAGGTGTAGTATAAATAGAAGATCTAGTATAAATAGAAGATGTAGTATAAATAGAGGGTGTAGTCTAAATAGAAGGTGTAGTATAAATAGAGGTTGTAGTCTAAATAGAAGGTGTAGTATAAATAGAAGGTGTAGTATAAATAGAAGGTGTAGTATAAATAGAAGGTGTAGTATAAATAGAAGGTGTAGTATAAATAGAGGTTGTAGTCTAAATAGAAGGTGTAGTATAAATAGAAGGTGTAGTATAAATAGAAGATCTAGTATAAATAGAAGATGTAGTATAAATAGAGGGTGTAGTCTAAATAGAAGGTGTAGTATAAATAGAAGATCTAGTATAAATAGAGGGTGTAGTCTAAATAGAAGGTGTAGTATAAATATAGTGACTTGTTGTTTTGTCCGCTCGCTTTGAAGTCAAGTGTAGTCCACACACACGCTCCTAGTTCTAGTAGCACCGGACTGATTGTGGCAGATGGATTAACTGTCCTTATTATCAGTGTCCCTACCCATCCGTCAAACCCATTTTAACTTCTGAGGTACTTGTAATTTACGTCCCCAAGTCAAGGACGAGTAATCAACATATTAGTCCACCTGACGCTAGGGGTTGAACCCGTTACCTCACCATCTGCACATAGAATGTGTGTAGCTGAATTGTCGTATAAGAAAACTTCAATTAGTGTTATTTCTCTCGCATTTCTATGTTCTATAGGAAGAATAAATTAAGTTAGTTGCATATTCTTACAGAACTTTTCCAGTCAACACCAGCTTTTTATTTGTTGTTGTTGATGTCTTGGCAAGTTTTACTTTCAGTAGTTAGCCATTGCTTTCTGAACGACCGGCACCAATACCATTTCGTAAAAAAACCAGCGCAACGCGTCTGCTGTCAAATCGCTGACAGCTGTGATAGACAGAATGCCTCGTACAATTTCGTCTTATTCCGTTCATACAACTCTAGTTTTCACGTTGAGATTCACCAGAATCATCACCACAGTGTCCTTGCGTTGCACCTGTTCTTATATCTCTTACAGACATCAACACTGCCTCTTGTGTTTCGCAGGTTCGGCTCCACCCAGGTCAACGACTACAATAACACCCATGGAGAAGATGGCTTGTCTCCGGGCGCGGTTCTGAGCGTGTTTTTCTCCGTCATGGCTGGGTCCTTTGCATTGGGAGGCGCCTCGCCTCACATTACCTCCATACTCACAGCCAAAGGCGCCGCGGGGATCATCTATTCAATCATTAGAGATGTGAGTGGATGTGTATCCTCCTGGGTATATTATTCTGTATTCGTCTGAATAAAATTTGGTGGAACTGCGGTAAAGCTGTGAAAGTGTAAACAATATAAAATGACATATAGTAGTGCAGCTTTACATAACAGAGTTAAGACACATACAGCACGTTGCGGCGATTAGCCTTCATCAGCAAACAAACACAATCACAAACACAACATACAGTCAAGGAGAACTCCTGTGACTACATTAGAAGGTGATGACAGGACGAGAAGAACAGAAGCGTGGAAAAATGGAAGCAATGAAGAGAAAATGAGAATTGAAAAAATGTTAATTGAAAAGAATGTTAGTTGAAGAAAATGTTTAATTGACAAAATGTTAATAGAGAAAAAAACTGCATACTCACCTCACCGTTCGGATCTGTAAGTAACTAAGAAACTCTCGGGTGTTTTGTTATAAACGGTACTGGGTGTTACGGTTCAGTGAGCACATAGAAAGAAGGGGGCGGGGTAGGAGGCGTGTAAAATTGAAGGTGGTACTAACCAAAACCCCATTATTTTATTATAGGGGCGAGTCTTAAGGTCTGGGTGGACTGATATGCGTGAACACGCGTACATACATGGACACACCTCAACAGACAAAATGCTAGTATATGTGGACATGTGCAAAGTATATGCAGGAAGAGGGAGGGAGAGAGAGAGAGAGAGAGAGAGAGAGAGAGAGAGAGAGAGAGAGAGAGAGAGAGAGAGAGAGAGAGAGAGAGAGAGAGAGAGAGAGAGAGAGAGAGATCCGAACGGTGAGGTGAGTATGCAGTTTTTTTCTCTATTAACATTTTGTCAATTAAACATTTTCTTCAACTAACATTCTTTTCAATTAACATTTATTTCAATTCTCATTTTCTCTTCATTGCTTCCATTTTTCCCTGCTTCTGTTCTTCTCGTCCTGTCATCACCTTCTATGTAGTCACAGGAGTTCTCCTTGACTGTATGTTGTGTTTGTGATTGTGTTTGTTTGCTGATGAAGGCTAATCGCCGCAACGTGCTGTATGTGTCTTAACTCTGTTATGTAAAGCTGCACTACTATATGTCATTTTATATTGTATTCGTCTGAGTACATTTGCCCTGGTTTGCTTCACATTGTGTGTGTGTGTGTATGTGTGTGTATGTGTGTGTAGTGGTGTGTATGATGGTGTGTGTGTGTGTATGTGCGTGCGTGAGTGTGTGTTTGTGTGTGTGTGTGTGTGTGTGCGTGCGTGCGTGCGTGCGTGTGTGTGTGTGTGTGTGTGTGTTTGTGTGTGTGTGTTCGCTCGCTCGCTTTGAATGTAAGCGTAATCCACACACGTGCTACTACATTTAGTGCTCTGGACATGTCTTTTATAACTTATTACCAGTTTTCCTCGGGAACGCACTCCTACTTCACAGGTACTTGTAATCTACATACCCAAGTCAAGGACATGAAGTTAACATTTAGTCCAGCTTACCGGTGTAAAGGTTGAAGCCGCTACCTTGACAACAGCACACCGGATGTTTAAGAACGAACGCTCTTAACCTAGCTTGCTTCATATATTCCATAGATAATTGCAATGGTTCTTTCCACGCCATGTTTGATACTTTCCAAGTTGCCAACCTATGTGAGTATTCTCACATACTGTGCTCCAATAGCAAACGCAGTCCTTGTTTAGCCTACAGAAGCCGGATGAAGATTTGGAAGCAAATATAGCACATGCTGTTCCTGACTGGACAAGTCAGCTCATGAGCATACTTTAATGCTGTTCACGTCGATTGACGTTATTAACAAGGCTTCTGTAACGAAGGTAGCCATTTCTGTCCTTCCTGGCAGTGATGATCTAATGGTTGACTGTTGCCATTGTCTCCAGAAAGAGATCGATGGACTATCATAGCCAACTTTAGAACAGTCTTAACAGTTCATTCATTCAATAGCATGTCTTTTACAGAACCTCGCTGCCATAACAACCCTCCGGAAAACTTCTCGGTCATACACAAGATGTCCCGCGTCTGATACAGCCATCTGGAGATACTTTAGACCATAACCAACAATTATCTGTCGGCTGTTCTCAAGCTCTACTCACCACCTGCACATGGTTTCCAGTGACGTACTAGTAGACTAGTGGACATTGTGAGGAGGCTGTAGAGATAAGCTTTCACAGAAGAATGGTAACAGCACTAATGGATAAAAAGCATAATGAAGATATCTTGAAAGATTTTAACTCACAAAGAGAATTGGTTACCCACATCAGAAGACAATACAAATTCTTTGGACACACAAAGAGAATGCGAAAATCTGATGTACATCTTGGTAACGGGAAAGGTCGAGGGTAGAAATTCAGCGGAAGAACGAGAAAGAAGATGCAAAACTGTATCGTTCTTCTATAATCAAGATGTTTTAAGGGAAGCTGAGTAGCAAAGACAACCTATCACAAACATCAGAAAGAGGCAGTCATCGTTTTTTGCACGTTATGAGAAAAAAAAATGGAACATGTTGTGACAACCGGAGAGATTTAAGGAATGAGTGATAGATGAAGACAGCATGGAAAGATTCTTGACAGTCTTGTGTCATGGCACGGAAGGGAGTCAACACACAATTGATCCATGACGTCGGAGATCGTGTATTTTGTGGAGAAGCATGATCGCCGACGCCAGCCGGCAAGGCACTGGATGACGATGATGATTCTTATTCCGATGTCTGCATTCTTGTATTGATGTCTGTTTTCTTATATGATGTTTGTATACTTCAGGTTCAAATGTAGTGTTGACACTAACAACTGTATTAACTACTTTCATTAGGAACCAGAAATTGACTCTTCAGACCCTAGAGGCCAAAAGCCCACTGACATCAAAGGCCACATTCAGTTTAGCAATATCACATTTGCGTACCCTACCCGTGAGGACGTTACGGTAAACTTTGTTCTTTGTTCACAAATTGTCAACGGTCTGGTTTCACTTTTGACTATTGGAGCTACATCTTTGTATTTAGTTGGTGGTTCTTCTCTTTTGAAGTGAGTCTGAACAGCCACGAAGAAGAAGAAGAAGAAGAAGAAGAAGAAGAAGAAGAAGAAGAAGAAGAAGAAGAAGAAAGGAGGAGGAGGAGGAGGAGAAGGGAAAGGAGGAGGAGGAGAGGGGAAGGAGGAGAAGGAGGGGGAGGAGGAGGAGGAGAAAGAGGAGGAGGAGAAGGAGGAGGAGAAGGGGAGGAGAAGGAGGAGGAGAGGGAAGAGGAGGAGAGGGGGAGGAGGAGGAGGAGGAGAAAGAGAAGGAGGGGGAGATGGAAAAGGAGGAGGAACAGCAGCAGCACCAGCAGCAGGAGAAGCAGCAGCGGAAGCAGCTCAGACTCAACCGATCATGGATGTTATAGTTAAAACTTGACCATTCAACGAACCCGTGATATTCACAGTCAACTGCTCCAGGCACAAATCCATATTGACCTCTATCGTAAAAGTCACGTAAGACATGATCCTTTGAAAGGATGTAATATGTATCGTAACCATGATGATGAATACGGTGATGACAGTGAAAGTCATGGAAATGTTGGTAGTAATATTCATGATGAACATGATGAGGGTGAAAATTGTGATGATGATAGTGATGATGATAGTGATATTGACACTGAACATCATGATGATAATAATTATAATGATGATAGTGTTGATGACAATTATGAAATATGATACATCTGATGATGATGTTGGTGATGACAATGACCATGAAGGTGGTGATGAAGCTATTTGTGGCAGTGGTGATTCTGATGACTATGCTTGTTATGTCGTAAATACCACGTTTAATCCATGTATTAGCCACGAAATCCACGCAGTTCTACAACACAATTATGGCTGATCTTATCCAGGTCTTACAGAACTTTCATCTGGACATACAACCAGGACAGACCGTGGCTCTGGTGGGAGCTAGTGGCTGTGGCAAGTCAACCATCGTCAACCTCATCCAACGATTCTACGACCCTCAGGGTGGCAAGGTAAACTTACTTGTCTTCTTGGTTTCTTGTTTTCTAAGAATTCACATCCTGGGATGCCGGACAAACCCATAGAAACGACTCTCGGGATGGCTTGGTAAACCTACTTGTCTTCTTGGTTTCTTGTTTTCTAAGAATTCACATCCTGGGATGCCGGACAAACCCATAGAAAAGACCGCAGCGTGGCAAGGTAAACTTACTTGTCGTTTTTGTTCCTTGGTTTCTAAGAATTCACATCACAGCATTCCGGACAAACCCTTAGAAACGACCCTCAGGGCGGTAAGGCAAACTAACTTGTCTTCTTGATTCCTTGGTTTCTTGTTTTCTAAGAATTCACATCCTGGAATTCCGGACAAACTCATAGAAACGACTCTCGGGATGGCAGGTAAACTTAATAGTCCTCTTGGTTTCTTGTTTCTAAGAATTCATATCACAGCATTCCGGACAAACCCATAGAAGCTCGGTCTCGCTCAGCAAATATCGAAAGTTGAAGATGCCAATGGCTCCTTAACACACTTGCTGAAACACACGGGGCTCGTCCACTCATACATCCGTACTTGAAGGAACGCCACTGAAATCCAAACTGAAGCATTCTTAAATTATGCCTTTTCATCTCTTGCTGTATCTCTAAAAGTTGCAACATTACTTTGCTGATCTGGCAGCTTCTGCAGCTTGTCCTGTTCCAGATGTATTGGTGTTACATCTCCTCTTGAGTAAACTTAGCAGGCCGAGAGAGGGATCATGCTTCAAGGGCAACTCATGGTTTCTGCAATTCAGCCCAGGCTTTGTGCTATGGAGAGTTATAACTCCATCTTTGGTCTTAACGCCTTGACTTGTATGCCTTTTATTGAAGCACAGTGTAACAAACTATGGTCTATTAAGACGGCCAAGTGCCAGAGAGTGTTTCTTCAACTAAGACAGTTCATAAATAAACACGCATGTATTGTCTTGTCTTTTATATGGATGTGAAGCGTGGACAACGAGCAGTCAGGCTGAAAAACATCTGATGGCTGTAGAGATGTGGTTTCTGAGGAAAATGCAAAGAATACCATGGACAGCCAGAAAAACCAATGAACAAGTCCTTCAAGAAACACATGAAGATTGTAAACTGATTAGAGACATTAGACGTAGACAGTCACAATTGTTTGGGCATGTTATGAGAAGAAATGATTGGGAGAACTTGGTGACAACTGGTAAGATCGAGGGGAACAGACCAAGGGGAAGACCTAGAAGCAAGTACCTGGATGGCTTGGCCTTGTGGCATGGTCGAGACAGAAACACGGAGCTGATCCACGATTCTGGTGATCGAGTGAGATGGCAGAATATGACCGCCCACGCTTACCGGCATGACACGTGATGGATGGATGGTTTGTCTGGCGCTCATAGAAATAGGAGAAAGAAGTAGGGACTTAAGAACACCATAAAATGTGAAAGCTATAGTTACCGACCGGGATTCGAATCTGTCACCTCCAAATGACGACAGCTCCTCGCTGCAGGACAAGTGTACTTTGCCGCACAGCCATGTAGGCACCGAGTGGTATATTCAGTCTAGCTGGTCATACGTCGATTAAGTTGTTCCCTTCTGTCCAGCAATGATCTCATTTGCTGAGAATCGCAAGGAAGATTTCTCTCAAGAATGAATAAATCTATTGATGTGTATTATTGCCTTATCTCTGTAGGTAATTTCACCTATCTGCCCGTTGGAGCTCAAATTCTTCCAACCCATTACACTATACTCTACAGTCCATAAATCAGGTGCCGTCTCCACAATGAAGGTTGGCTGCAATAGATCTTCAACATTGGCTATGGCTCGCCTCGACTGAACATTCTTCCCAATTATGTCGCTGTCTGTCTCTTGCTCGCCTTCAACCTTATCCTCCAGTATGATTTGTTTAATAGTGTTACGTCTTTTTTTCAGAAATGTAGAAGATATAAATGGAATCAGCATTGGAGGATGAAACATCAATAACATTAGATTTGCAGATGATACAGTATTGATTGCAGACAATGAACAGACTCTCCAACAATTAGTAGTCGCGGTTGTTGCACACAGTGAACAACTGGGGTTAGAATTAAATTGTAAAAAATTAAATTAAATTGTATTGAGCATAGCCTACGATGGGTAGCGTTGTGATGTTCTGTTGTGATAATTTGGTGTGTCAAGTGTGTGCCGTGTGGTTACACACCCGCTTCACACGCGTGATCCGGGACTGTTTCCGGATCCGGTCAGGGATATGCACTACTGACGAGCTCAAACAAGGGCGAAACTCGAGTATAGTGCTTCCATATTGACGTGGATAGGCCTTAGGTTCATACCAGAATGCGATCGGCGTTGCCAGTAGTGGGTTGTGCTCAGTATTTAAATTGTAAAAAGACACAGATTATGGTCGTCACTAGAAAGAACGAAATACCACAATGTAATATACAAATAAATGGGAATACTCTTCAACAAGTGAATCGGTACAATTATCTCTTTTGTATGTATGTGAAACATCTGATGGCTGCATAAATGTGGTTTCTGAGGAGAATGCAAAGAATACCATGGACAGACAGAAAAACCAATGACCAAGTATTACAGGAGACAAATGAAAATCCTAAATTGAGTAGAGAAATTAGATGTAGACAGTCAAATTTTTTGGGACATGTTTTGAGAAGAACTTAATTGGAGAACTTGGTGACAACTGGCAAGATCGAAGGGAACAGACCAAGGGGAAGACCGGGAAGTAAATACCTGGATGGGCTGGCCACATGGCATGGTCGAGAAAGGAACACTGAGCTGATCCACGACTCTGGTGATCGAGTGAAATGGCGAGTCATGACCGCCCACGCTTTCCGGCATGGCACATGATTGATTGATTGATTTGTTACGTCTTTCAACGTGACCGAAATATTTCACTTGCCTCTTTTATTATTTGTTACATCAATTCTCTTTTCATTTTCAGTTTTTTTTTAGAACCTCTGCATTGAATATGCATATCGTTTGACAATCCTCATGTTGAATGCGTTGTTACGCTAGCCATATAGTAGTGTTGAATATGCATACCATTTGACAATCCTCATGTTGAATGCGTGGTTAATCTCGCCACATAGTAGTGTTGGGTATACATACCATTAGACAATGCTCATGTTAAATACGTAGTTAATCTCGCCATATAGTAGTGTAGAATATACATACCATTTGACAATTCTCATGTTGAATGTATTGTTAATCTCGCCACATAGTAGTGTTGGGTATACATATCATTTAACAATCCTCATATTGAATGTGTTGTTAATCTCGCCACACTCTCTGCCCAATGTGATGATAACCTGATGAAAGCTAACTCGGCCTGAAAATCAATAACCTGTTATTTGATCCAAGCCGCTGACAATGTGAAGGTTGTTATCGCATTAAGCGCTCAGATTCTTTAAGCGTGTGAATGAGGTTATGAAACAATTTTTGAGAAAATAATACACAATTCATCATCATTATCAAGTGCCATCTGCGAACGGTAGGTTGGCAGTAGTTGTTGAGTTAAGTCAAGAACCGAAATTACAGCTCTTAGGAGATTCCCATACGCTCTCCGTCCTTGTCTTCAAAGACCAGAGATGGGTCCCAGTATTAATAGTACCTGTTGCAGTCTTATTGTGTCCGTCTGTTCTTTCTTCGGAGAACTGAACGTCGGCCAGCCATATCCCCTGGTCACTCGCTGATGTACGAGGGTAAGTTAATAAGTAAGTCACAAATGGTTGTAGAAAAATAACTAAATATGATAACAACTTGAAACCAGTTTATTTGTATACATACATTGTCCCTTTATTTCTCACATAATTTCCACCAACATTGATGCACTTATCCATAGTTTTATCAGTTCTCCCAAACCGACTGCATAGATCTGAGTGCCTTGTTCTCATTTACCTGCCACCCCACAGAACTGTGTCTTACTTATTGACTCACCCTCGAAACTTGTTATACCCAACTATGCACCGCTTTACTGGACATCGCTAGGGGCTACGTCCACTGAAAACCCACCTTGGCGGGAGACATTTCGCGAATGTCGCCGAAGTTGAATGTGAAGTGAAAACATGGTTTAGAAAACAGAGCACGCAGTTCTATGCAGCCGGTTTGGGATAATTGATAAAACTATGGGATAAGTGCATCAATGTTGGTGGAAATTATGTTGAGAAATAAAGGGACAATGTATGTATACAAATAAACTGGTTTCAAGTTGTTATCGTATTTAGTTATTTTTCTACAGCCATTTGTGACTTACTTATTAACTTACCCTCGTACCATACTATCCAGGCAATGATGACGTATCTGTTCTTCCACATTATACACACGATCCCCAAGGGCCCTGGCCACATCTGCCCTAGCATGTGCCAATGCACCCCCCCCCCCCCCAATGGTACATACCCAGCCAATCCTTCTGCCTGCTTGTTTCCCAAAACACCAGCATGCCCCTGGGAGAAAATCCAACGGATGCTCCCTACCGACTGTAGTGAGTCTCCAAAATTATCTGTCCTGTGTCTTCACCTGGCAACCCCACCACATTTTGTCGCGGTGTAGAGCAGGTGAAGAAGACACCCCGGTGGCAGTCCAATATAACTATAGGAATACCTTTACTTCTTCTTCTCTGGGAAAGGAAATATGACGTGATCAGACATTACTTCACGCTTCTAAGCCAGAGCTCTAAAACTCATTGTGATCCAAGTGGATTAGCGAGATGACCTCGAGACGTCGTCGGCCGGGACAATAATTTAAGTGTTTTTGCCTTTTCAGACTATCACAGGAGTTGTTCTTCACTTCCTTGCTTTCTGTTGAATGGTTCGTAAGTCTGAGGTTAACGGACAAGAAGAGCACGTAAAAAATTATTGGCTGTTAGATATTCTAAAAAGTCGGTGGTACGTCAAATGAAACTGTCACATAAGAATACTGATCCATAGCAAAACACATATCCATGTATTGAAGAGAGACAGCGTAATGTGAGAAAGGAGAATAGTATATCTAGAAAGATGTTTGTCTGGAGTCCACAGAGCAAAATAAATAGATGAAGCCCTAAAACCACACGGAGGAAAGAGGGAAAATAGACATGAATAACATAGGGAGGACATGGGGAGGGGAGGGAGGGGGGCTGCGTGGGATAGCCAAGGATTGAAGGACTTGGAGTGAGTTGGTTGAGGTTCTGAACTCAAATGGAAGATAAAGGATGAATGAAGAAGAACAATCGAAGAGAGACGCGCGTGTGTTACGAGGGCCATTATTTAGTCATCCCCATGATCATCATCATCAATGCGAAACTTCTTGCCGAAATAAAGGCGATCCAGCGGGACATCAAACAAGAGGTGGAGAATATGTGGCAGATGGCAAAGATAAATGAAGAGATTCTGCGAGACATCAAAGCGGTAAGAGAAATTCTAACAACTGAAAGGGAGCCAACCCAAAACAAACCAGCACAAGAAACAGAAAAGCACACAGAGAAACCGCAAGATGACACCCAACAAGAGGACGAGCCGGAACCGCTAGACAAAGCCAGCAACCCAGCCACGACAATACCCCGCCAGACATCCGAAGAAACGAACAGACCAAGAAAACCGAGACGAGCACCCTGAGGACGACACGGAGAGGCCCCGGTGGCCTACCTTGGAGGAGATACGAGAGTCGGCAAGGATTGAGAAACTCAGACACGAGGAATTCAAAAGATGCTGGATTGAAAGAGAAAAGAAGAAACCACAAAAAAAAAAAAAAAAACTCAGGAGACCGGTAGAATACCCAACAAGACACTTGGAACAGGATACCGACTACTCGTACTACATAGAAGACGGAGAGAGAAAACCATGGCTGAGCGCGGAGGAAAAACTCGAATGGCAGAAGCTAAAGCTCGAAGATGAAAAAAGGCACAGGAAGGAAAATATAAACGTCGAAAAGCTCCTACAAAATTTACACCCCCCAAAAAAAGGAGACTAAAAAACCTAATAAAAAGTCCTATAAGTACTGCAGCCAGTCAAGCTAGACGAGCCAGGAGCCTACACCAACAAAGAAAACCACAAGAACACACGAGCACAAAGGATAGCCGCCGACCGATCCCCCAGCTGATGTCACAGACACAAACCAACATAATCAGTCCGAGATAGGACTCACAAGACAAGAACTAGGGTGAATTAACCCACAAAAACCAAGGACCTCAACAATAACCACAGTTGAGGAAGCAGGTTGAACGAGGCCGACTTTGGAATTTTTGTTTTGAAAATTGGAATTGGAATTGGAATCATCATCAAGAACATCATCACCATCACCATCATTATCATCGTTGTTCTTTCTTTGCCTTCCCCTTCAACTACGTGATGCATTTAGATAAACTTTACAAGTGAACAACCAGTAACGCTAACAAGGTGTTCACCTGTCTTATTTTTTCAAGAGTTAATGTTATGTCATTTATCACTTTAAGACAATTTTGGGAACATCGAACATGTTTTTCTAAATATTGATTGTTAAGGTCCTTTTGGATGGAACCGACGTGAGGGATCTCAACATCCAGTGGCTGCGTGGGAATATAGGAGTTGTCTCACAAGAACCGGTTCTGTTCGGCATGTCCATAGCAGAGAATATAGCCTTGGGCAAGCCTGGGATCAGCTTCGATGAGATACAGGCAGCGGCAAAGTTGGCCAATGCCCACAGCTTTATAGCTGCTTTGCCAAACGTAAGTTTTAATTAATTCGACACATTCGTTAATGTTAGCTACATATCCTTTACAGGACAGTCGCAATCAATCCTGCATATTTTGGTTGTTTGTGATTTGTTGGCAAGTTTATGTTTAGTAATTTGCCATTGATTTCTGAACAACCAGCATGCATATCTGAGTATGGAAACAAAAGCAGGGCGATCTGCTTCTAAATCATCCGCAGCTGTGTTTGGAACGGCGAGAGACAGTGTTGGAGATCCACTGCAGGCAACCTTACATTGTGGAGACGGCACCTGATTGATTGACCATATGCCCAATGCACCTTAAAGCGTGTGAAATGGTCCTTTATTTAAGGATGGGAAAACCCCGTTAGTAACAAGGATTGAACTGCGCATCACTGTTCTGTGAGATAAGTATACTAACCACAGCTCAACCAACTTTCATTTGACAATGTTGTTTCTATGTGAATGTAACATTCACAACAGATAATGGATGTACGAAAGGTGATTGGGAGGGTCGAGTATAAAACGGGGCTGTCTGCCCAATTTGTGACCCTGTTAACATAAAGAAGAACAAACTAAAGAAGAACAAACAGCAACAATTCACCTAAACGAACATCCCTTGAAACAAGTAAAGAGCTTCAAGTACCTAGGAAGTATAATATCATCAAATGGCAGATCAGAAGACGAGATCGAAAATAGGTGCAATAAGGCAAATCAACTCATTGGACAAATGGCACCAATACTAAAGAACAAACATGTATCAATAACTACTAAGAAAGCACTTTACAACACAATCTTCCTACCAACTCTGTGCTACCAATGCCAAACCTGGACAATGACAGAAAAAGAGAAAAGAAAAATCACAACAACAGAAATGAGGTTTCTGAGAAGAATACTCAACGTATCAAGAAGAGATAAGATCAGAAATGAAGAAATCAGGACTAAAGTAGGGGTTAAAGCTGCTCTAGATTTTATTAGAAAGCAGCAAGTCAAATGGTTTGGCCATGCAAGTAGGCTACCAGTCAACAGCATGCCACAACAAGCAATGATGTACAGACCAGATGGAAACAGAGGAAGAGGCCGACCACGTAAACGTTGGACTGAGGGAATAACAGAATCCATGGGAATGTCGATATACGAAGCCCATAACCGGGCACTCTCACGAAGTTTATACTTCACCTCGACACCGCAAGGTACAAGAGGAACCTGATGAGATGATGATGATGATGAGTTAACATAAAGTTCAGTCGTTCGTTTCTACTATACTAATTGATTAAGAGCCATGGGGCGATTAAGCGACTTCCCGTATCTGCCGCGAGCTTATCTATCGCTTAAATGTTGTCATTGCGTTATAATACACCAAGTCTGCTCCCATATTAACAAGTTTTGAGTCATAACAGTGACACGATCCTACTTCCTACTGTCCGCCATCTATTTTTCTTTGGTCTTAACCTACTGTTTGTTTGGTCTTAACCTACTGTTGTTTGGTCTTAACCTACTGTTTGTTTGGTCTTAACCTACTGTTTGTTTGGTCTTAACCTACTGTTTGTTTGGTCTTAACCTACTGTTTGTTTGGTCTTAACCTACTGTTTGTTTGGTCTTAACCTACTGTTTGTTTGGTCTCAACCTACTGTTTGTTTGGTCTTAACCTACTGTTTGTTTGGTCTTAACCTACTGTTGTTTGGTCTTAACCTACTGTTGTTTGGTCTCAACCTACTGTTTGTTTGGTCTTAACCTACTGTTTGTTTGGTCTTAACCTACTGTTTGTTTTGGTCCTAACCTACTGTTTGTTTGGTCTTAACCTACTTCTTCTTTGGTTTTAATCTACTATTTTGTTTGGCACAGAATCTGTTAGCTAGTACACCATCAATATGCAGCAGGTCCATCTCAGGGCACTTATCACGGCCGCTGGCACGTGATGAGCGAACGCCAGCGAACGCAACCAAGCAAACATAACTAATACATAACTAGTACATAACTAGTACATAACTAGAACTTGAAGGATTTATCTAAGTAATTCACGTAAGTTGTGTGATTTCTGCAGTATGTACCTGACGAGATGCAGCGAAATATGCCAGGCAATAAATCGTGCAATCTATTGTTTGTGTTTTCGTTATTCAAAATAACTAGTACAGGTTTGGATATTTCAGGGATACAAAACTCTAGTTGGAGAATATGATGATGGTTAACTAGTACAGATTTGGTTATTTCAGGGTTACAAGACTCTAGTTGGAGAACGGGGAGCACAATTATCTGGCGGCCAGAAGCAAAGGGTCGCCATCGCCAGAGCCCTAGTCAGGGATCCCAAAATATTGCTGCTGGATGAGGCCACGTCTGCCCTGGACTCAAAGAGTGAGGGACTCGTGCAGGCAGCCCTTGATAAGGTAAATCATAATCACTATGTGCCGTGCCGATAGACGTGGATGGTCTTAGTTCGCTATCGTACACCATCATCAGTCTTGTAGCTGACTGTGTCCAGATTATGCCATGTTGCCAAGATATTCAGGTATTTATTTATCCCCTTGTCTTCTTGCTCTTTCCCCATCAAATTTGCCCGTTGACAGTGAGTTTTTTTTATTTATTTCTCCTCATAATGGGACCAAGGGACAAGATGCTGGACACTTTAACACTATGGCATGGTGGGTCATCAGTATCAGAAATGACTGGCAGTACACGAGACAGAAAGCTGTGAACAGACATGATCACCAACGTCACAAGGCATGGACTATAAAAAGAAGAAAAAATAACGTGCTCAAAATCCAATCTTGACTATCTACATCTAATTTCTGAAATCAATGTAGGGGTTTTTATTTGTTTGTTGGTTGGTTTGATTTTTAAGGACTGCCTAATCTTTTTTTCCCCCCAGTCCTTCCATTGAATTCTTTGCACATTCCTTAGAAATCACATTTCCACTGTCATTAGATGATTTTCAGCTTGTCTGCTTATTGTTCATGTTGTAAAATAAAGTTGATTTGATTTGATTTGATTTGTTTCGCATGCATACAGCAGTATAGGTTTTATATAGCCCTTTAACACTCTTTTTCTCACTGTCAGTACACTGTATCTGTCGGCATGGATTATTGTAAGGCCGTATCGCGAATTATGGCTCTTCACCTTACAGATGCTTAGAACTTAAACGATGTTTTAATGACAGTCGAATGTTCAACATCTTAGTGACGCCACGCCAGCACAGCATGAAAGCTTCCTTGGGGACTTGTTCAGTTTATTCTGCTTATTTCGGTTTTGAAAACAATCTCTTTATGTGACACTTTGTGTTGAATTGAGTTGCGGTGAGTCAAGAACAGACATCACAGCACTCGACAACACACACCACTCATACGTACTACGTCTTCATCTTCAATAACCAGCGAAGAGCCCCAATGGTAATGGTACGAGTTGCAATTTGTTTATGTGTCCGTCTGTCATTTTCTCGGAGAATTGAATATCAGCCAGATCCTCTTGTTATTTCCTGCCCCACTATTCTCTCCAGGCTATGAAGGTGTATCTGTTCTTCTACACTATACACATTATCCCACAAGACCCTAACCACACCTGCCTTATCGTACACCAATACCTCAACCAGAAGTCCATATCCAGCCAGTCTGTCCGCCTGTTCGTTTCCAAACACACCAACATGGCATAGGGAAAAGATCTATGGGTTTAACCGCATTATCGAGTGCCAGTGCTTTTGGCAACTTCAGCCTTGTATCAGTTTGCTATATTTACCTGTGAAGCAAATCTTCCATGCAATATTAAGTGTCTGTTCTTGATCTAGGCCAGGCAAGGAAGGACAACAGTGGTAGTCGCCCATCGTCTGTCCACCATTCAGAACGCAGATCTTATCTACGTGATGGACAGAGGCCAGTTGGTAGAAACGGCAAGCACGCAGAACTGATGGAGAAGAAAGGCGTGTACTGTAACCTGGTCATGCTGCAGACGATCAGTGAACAGGAAGAACAAGCCAGGGGTCAAGGTAAGAACACGCCCCACTTACTGTCTTGTTAGTTACACGTGTCGATCATTATATGTTGCAGCCGCTGAAAAGAGCGTTGCTGAGAGGTTGTGGTGTCCGGCTCAGACTTAGATTGCGCTGGGTTCGATCTCAGCATGGGCTGGTAATGTTTCCAGGAACCTTTAGTATCTATCTAACTATATCACATCGCCCCATAAGTCTAATGGGTAATGAGATAGGATATTAATCCGTCTCGGATAAGGATGAAAAATAGGAGAAACCGTTTCCAGTTCTGCACGTTAAAAACCCTACAATCGTTGGAAATCGCAAAGAGCAGGCTGTAAAACCGCCGCCCTGCCAAATGAAGAAACATACCCACGGGTAGACAAAACCCGTTACTTTGGATGACATGTCTTGATGAAGTAACCTGTCAATATTGTTGTTAAAGATGTCAAGATGCTTTAGTACGTGAGTGCAGACGAACACTGTGACGTCATAAGGCTGTTTTAAAAATGGCCGCCCCACTTTTGACATGATCTAAAGAGTAGCAGTGTTCTGTTATCAGTTGTTTTATCAGTGAAGGGGTGAAACCTATAGAAATTAATCTGCGAATGAAGGTCATGTATGGTGATACATGCTTGTCAGTCCAGCAAGTGTGTGAGGGGAGTAGGAAGTTTCGAGCAGCAGTCAAATCCAAACGACGTGAACTTCTGAGTAAAGGTGTCTGTATGCAACATGGCAATGCTTGACCCCATACCACCCTTGCAACAGTTGGAAACATCGAGACTTCCACTTTCAGTGTGTACGGCATGTCCCTTACTCGCCAGACCAAACCCCAGGTGATTTCCACCTGTTTGGACAACTCAAAGAGTCACTGGGAGGAAAGGTTTTCATTTGACACCCCCTCGTGACAGCAACGTCCTGTTTCAAGTAGCATGTCTTTTCAAACCCCATCGTAATCTTTCAATTAGCATGTCATTTGAAGTACCATGTCATTTGAAGTACCATGTCATTTGAAGTAGCATGTCATTTCTTCAAGCCCCCTCGTACATCTTTCGAGTATCATGTCATTTGAAGTAAACAATATAAACGAACACAACGTAATGCAGTTTTACAAAACAGAATTACGACACACACAGGATGTTGCGGTGACTAGCCTTCATCAGCAAACTAATACATGCATGAAACAAAACATATAGTACAGGAGAAGATCCTCCGGTGACTACATTAAGGCATAAGTACGGGATGAGAAGAATAAAAAGATGGAATACAAATGATAGCAATGAAGAGCAAAGGAAAATATGGGGGAAAAAATGTTGCTACTTATATCAGAATCAGAGGATGTGCTGCTACCAATAGCAGTGTTATTTCATATTGTTTACATTTCCACAGCTTTACCACAGTTTCACCAAACTGTAGTCATTTGAAGTAGCATGTCATTTTTAAATCCCCTCGTACATCTTTAAAGTAGCATGTCATTTGAAGCCCCCCCCCCCTCGTACATATTTCAAGTAGCATGTCATTTGAAGCCCCCCTCGTACATATTTCAAGTAGCATGTCCTTTGAAGCCCCTTTGTAAATCTTTCAAGTAGCATGTCATTTGAAGCCCCCTTGTAAATCTTTCAAGTATCATGTCATTTGAAGCCCCCTTGTAAATCTTTTAAGTAGCATGTCATTTGAAGCCCCCTTGTACATCTTTCAAGTAGCATGTCATTTGAAGTCCCTCTTGTACATCTTTCAAGTAGCATGTCATTTGAAGTCCTTCTTGTACATCTTTCAAGTAGCATGTAATTTGAAGTCCCTCTTGTACATCTTTCAAGTAGCATGTTATTTGAAGTCCCTCTTGTACATCTTTCAAGTATCATGTCATTTGAAGTCCCTCTTGTACATCTTTCAAGTAGCATGTCATTTGAAGTCCCTCTTGTACATCTTTCAAGTAGCATGTCATTTGAAGTCCCTCTTGTACATCTTTCAAGTAGCATGTCATTTGAAGCCCCCTCGTACATCTTTAAAGTAGCATGTCATTTGAAGTCCCTCTTGTACATCTTTAAAGTAGCATATCTGTTACGGGACGATGCTATCATGACGGTGCGACAAAACCCTCCTGTCTCTTGTCATGTCTCCTGCCTCATGCAACCTAAAGTCCAAGGTGACAGCAACGTCCTGTTTCCATCTGCTTGACCTCTGCCGTTTCTTCCAGAAACTCTGACTTCGATCACCGTTCTTTTCAATATGGCTAACAATTTCTCTTTCCAAGTTTGTGAGCCAGTTTTCTACGATATTCGGGTCTTGTAAAGTCACCATCTTTCTTCTTTCCCATCCACGGTATTCGAAGAATGTTTCTGTAACGTATGAGCTTAATATTTTCTTCTTTAGTAATTGCCAAATGATCCCTGGCTGACATCAATATATTGCCACTGGGAAGATGCGTGTAACAAACAATTTTACTTTAATTTATACATAGAGATATTTTTTTTTTTAAATACAAAATGTACATCAACTTCCATATACTAGGAACCTTGTGGAAGTCAAAAGATACAATATCCCTGATAAATCAAAAATAAGATAACATAATAATAAGATAAGTCAAAAGATGCAATACCCTTTATATTATAATACCTCCACAGAACAAGAGTTATGGATATTACTACATATTACCAATCTAGTACCAAACTAGAAACTGCAGACATGTGTTTATAGGGAAGAAAAATAGTGAGATAAAGAGCTTTCTTTACCGATATGAAATCGGCTGTTTCAATATTGAAGAGCAGAAACAGTACAGGACTAGCAGACATAAGGGCAGCACCACATAAACTGTGCCAGAAATCCAAAAGGGTTGTAATACAATGGATTCTTCTCATTCTAACATACCTGGAAATGAAGAAGCAGAGAAGTGTGAAGGACTTCACATCAGATTAATATAGACATAACGTATGATGAGGCCAAGAGATTTATGCGAAGCAATTATTGAACCATGGGGAATTTCAGAGCATCCATGTTCTCAGGCAGATGCTGCATATTACCAACGCAACCGAACAAGACAAGTAGCAATCTTCAGACTACGGAAATGACACAACGGGATGAAACATCACATGTTAAATTAACTAAAGAGTGGAGAAACTGATGAATGTAACTATGGAACTGGTCAAATGACAGCTAGAGATGTGTTACAAGCGTTTCCAACTCACGCAGAACAGAGAAAAGTATGTCGGTCTACATCCGCTCCATGTGAGGACAAACTCTTTTGGAATATTAACACGTTTCAGTTGTCTACTGCTTTCTCTGCATTTATTCAAACTGACGTGTGAAGGTGAATGGAGAAGAAGAAAGAAAAAGAAGAAGAGGAAGATTACAAAGAGGAAATATAAAACTTAGAATATTTAACACTATTATGAGTACTGCAATACCCTTGATATATACTGCCTCCACAGAACCAGAAGTGGATGATGCAGCAACAGAAGATACGATTCCGAACGCACACAAACTTATCCGTCGGATATCGAGACAGGTCTCACAGAACGGACATGTCGCAAGACAAATGTCAGTGCAAAGCGTCACTTCTCAAAGCTCTGCCAAGGGGAAGAACTTTTTCAAACCCAAAACTGATGACGAAGAATCAGAGGTAGGTTATTGTCCTTGACAATGGTGACTAAATGGTTTGAAATCCTTGGTGCTCGAATTTGGAATTCTTTTCTTGACATGATGACTCCTTTGTCGTCGCAGTATCAGAAAGTTATTAATAATACATTTTAAGGAAATTAAATCGACAGGCTTCCTATAGTATCCATGGTTGGACTATTGATCCATAAAATGTGAGCCCTAAACCAATCATCAAAATACCTACATGGATACTGGGTCCTTTTATCGCCGTGGAACATATCCTTAGCAGAACATCTCTCACAGTCGGCTGACAAGTTCCTCTATCATTAGCTACTTTCCCCGCCTCCCACACGATCATTCACAAAATCACTGTAACATTTTTTATTCGAATCCTATTAACAGCTAGCACTTCACTTGAAGTGGTCAAGCCGTTTGACTCGTGCTCCGAAGGTTGTGGGTTCGATTCCGGGCCGCGTCCTTCGGTTTACGAGTAATAGTTTCGGAGACTCCTGTGGGTCGTCGCTAAAAGCTACGGAATTCGTGCTTTGTGCGACGCTTTCCGTGCTACGGAAAGAGACCGAGCCATATGGGATAAAACCCGGTGCAATGAAGTCGACCCTGTCGACTTTTAAGCGACTTTTTTAACAGCTAGCAATCCCGCATATCGCGTTCGAAACACAACTTAGGGCGACTTGGGAGCAGACCGTCTTGCGTTGGTTTCCCTACAATAGTTTGACTGCCAGTCATTCAGAAAGCAATGGCAAACTACTGAGCGTAAAACTTGCCCAGGAATCATAAACAGCTAAACATAATTGCTGGGATTGACTGAGGCGTCCTGTAAAGAATATACAACTAATGTTGTTGTTATTTTAACAGCCAGATATCAGTACCACTCCTTCTTCGTTACTATATAACAGCTAGGTAGCAGTACCACTCCTTCTTCGTTACTATATAAATAGCGAGTCCCCGTGGGGAACTGCTTACGCCGCTGCCTGGCTCTCCAACGTTCCTGGGTTCGATTCCAGCCTATGTCGTTCGATTCACGAGTGCAGTTCTCTCGGAAACTTCTGGGTGTCGTCGTTGGAGCTACAGAGTTCGCGCTTTGTGTGACGCTTTATACAGGTCCTTGGGAAACAGACCATGCCATATAGGGGGGGGGGGGGGGGGGGGAACGGTGCAATAAAGTCTATCCTCTGGCCTAGCCTATATTACTGTATAACTTATGTAAAGAATAACGTGGGTGGGCAGAAAAACGAGTGAGAAAGTCTTTCGAAAAACAAAAAAACAAAAACTAATCGCAAATTAATCATTGAAATCAAACACAGAGAGGCAAGATTCTTGCTATGAAGAGAAATAATCTTAAATGGTGACAACTGGTAAACTGGATGAGAACAGAACAAGAAAAAGCATTAAAATTGTATATTTTTTTTTTAATTAGAGGGTAGGGTTGAAGGCAAGCAAGCAAGACGTAGACAACGATACAAGTGGGAAGGTAACGTCATGAGATGGACGAACAGCAATCTGACAGAATGTACAATTATGAGGAGGGACAGACAGTGTTGGAGATCCATTGCAGCCAACCTTCAGTGTGGAGACGGTATCTGATCGATTGATTGACTTTTTTCTCTCCCCAGGATGCAACACCAAGGCCAGACTTTATTCGTATGTTCCAGTCAAATCTGAAGGAGTGGCCATTTATTTTATTTGGCTGTATTGCTGCTGTAATCAATGGCTCTACATTTCCTTTGTTTGCCGTGTTTTTCAGTGAAATGATCAAGGTTTGTACAAGTTTCATTGATTTATCCGGTATTTGGTCTTTGGTTATGTGTAGAACAAAAACCTTTCATCTTATTCGTACAGCCCTGTGGTATTGGTGATCATTTCTGTCCACATCTTTCTGTCTCGTCTACTGCCAATCATTTTCTATACCGATATTTTTGAAATGACTCTGAAATATATCTGTCTCCTTTTCTCTCTGTCACTATATATCTCTGTCTCAGTATGTCGTTCTCTGTGTCTCTGTATCTCTTTCTCTCTGTCTCTATATATCTCTGTCTCTGTATATCTTTCTCTCTGTCTCTTTCTCTCTGTCTATATCTATTTCTGTATTTCTTTATCTCTGTCTCTATATTTCTCTGTCTCTCTTTCTCTCTGTCTCTGTCTATCTCTCTCTGTGTCTCTATCTCTCTGTCTGTATATTTATCTGTATCTCTTTCTCTCCGTCTCTATCTCTACCTCTGTCTCTTTCTCTCTGTCTCTGTCTACCTCTGTCTCTGTCTCTCTCCCTGCCTCTCCAGCCTTCCCCTCATGACCAAGAATGTTCAAAGAATGTTTCCTGCCTTCTTCTGATACGAGTAACCAGTTCTCTGTGTGGGTTAGAATCCTTCAAGCTATCTTCATTACGATTTTTATACACTACGGCAGGGGTGGGAAAACTTTTTGTGCGTTGGGCCACATTGACAAATGTAAAACTATTTGGGGGGAGGGGGTGTGTGCATGTATATTATGTCCACAAAATCGATAAATTCGCATTTTAGCGTTACATTATGAAGGTCAAGGAATGTTTATAAAAATAGAAAATTAGAAACAAATTTTATCAAAAATGTTAAAACAATCATAACGGTACATGAAATTCTGTAAAAAAAAAAAATAACTAACTAATCAGTTAAAACGAAGTAAAAATGCTGTATTTCTAAATACCCTCGAGGGCCGCATAATATCAGTTGATGGGCCGCATGCACCCGCGGGCCGTAATTTGCCTACTCCCTGCACTACGGTATTCTCATGTTTCTTCAATAAAACCACATCTCTGCAGCTTCTACATAATTCCTTACCAGCCTTCTAATTGTCAATCATACTCTCCCATACTTCAGGATTGGCACGATTCATTCATTCATTATGTGCCATGCCGATAAGCGTGGGCGGTCATGTTTTGCCATCTCACTCGATCACCAGAGTCGTGGATCAGCTCCGTGTTCCTGTCTCGACTATGCCACGCGGCCAAGCCATCTAGATATTTTCCTCTCAGTCTTCCCCTTGGTCTCTTCCCTTCGATCTTGCCAGTTGTCACCAAGTTCTCCAATTCATTTCGTCTCATAACATGCACAACAAATTTTGACTGTCTACGTCTAATTTCTCTATTTACGATCTCATTTGTTTTTTGAAGGACTTGTTCATTGGTTTTTCTATCTGTCCATGGTATTCTTTGCATTTTCCTCATAAACCACATTTCCACAGCCATCAGATGGTTTTCAGCTTGTCTGCTCATTGTCCACGCCTCACATCCATATAAAAGTACAGGTTCTATGTAGCACTTCAACATTCTTTTTCTCGTTTCAGTTGATATCTTTTTATTGGTCAGTATGGTTTTAATCTTGCAAAAGGCACGATATAGCTTCTAAAACCTTTGTTTTTCCTCACCTCGATTGGCAAATATATAAAGCAGAGAATATTCTTCATCTTATGACATAGTCCTTTTCCTTAGGCCATTCTACATTCAACTTATTTAAACCTTCACACGTGTAAACTACACATTTACACCACATTAAGCCAAATTAGAGCGGTTCATGTAACGGTTATGGCATTACGCTGACATTGACATGAGTTGAATAAGGTTTCACTATCAACCTCTCGTCGCTTGCTAAAGGAAGACAAGACTGATCACGTATTCCTATGTGGACTCAGGCATACTTAAAGTTCATAGTCCTAACTGTTCACATAACTACGGCGGGTTTCTGCTACAGGACTTTGTTTTAAATGTAAAGTACCAATGCCATACCTGGACAATGGAGAGGGGAAAAAAGGTAGAGAAAAGAAATATTAGAAGAACAGAAATGAGAGTCATGACAAGAATGCTCAACGTTTCAAGAGGAAAGAAAATTAGAAGTGATGAAATTAAGATGAAAGTGTGTGTGTGTGGGGGGGGGGGGGGGGGGTGTTATAGCAGCGCTAGATTTAATTAGAAAACATTAATGTGAAATGGTTCGGCCATATAACTAGGCTACAACTCACAGTATACCATAACAAGCAATGATGTACACACCAAATGGAACCAGAAGAGGAAGCCGACCATGTAAACGGTGGACAAGGGGAATAACAGTCCAAGGTAATCTCGATACATCAAGCCCATAGACGGGCACTCTCCCGATATTTATACTTCACCTCGACACCGCAAGGTAAAGAGAAACATGATGTGATGAGATGAGATGATATGAATATATCAGGTCCTGTCGGGATTCATCCTATGTGAGATGGCATGCTAGAGAAAGGCTGCTGGAATCTTCAGAAGAAATAAGATGTGAAATTATGACAGCAGAAATATGATAGATATGGATATAGAGCCGAATAAAAAGAAAGCAACGGAGAGACAACATCAAGAGAATTCTAAATAAATACTGTTACCATGCAACTAGAGCAACGCATATGTCATCCAGTTTTAACATACGGGTGTGAATCCTGGACAATTAGTAAACAGGCGAAAAAAAATCCCCGGAAACCTAGGATAATGTGGTTTTACAGAAGAATACTGAAAATTAATTGGACAGCCAAAATGAGCAATCTGGACATTTTAAGGGAAGCTGAGTGGCGAAGACAACTTTTCACGAACATCAGAAAGAGGCAGTCATCATTTTTGGGGGGAGGGGGGGGGGGGGCACCTAATGAGAAGACACGAACTGGAACATGTTTTGTGACAACAGGAAAGATTTGCGGAAAAAGAGATAGTGGTAGACAGCGTGAGAAGATTCTTGACAGTCTTGTGTCATGATATGGAAGAGAGTCAGCACACACTTCATTTGAAAATTAAGTGTAGTCTACACGGGCTATTTCTAGTAGTTCCTCCTACTGGAGAGCGCAACGGACTCATGTTTGCTCCTTGATTAGCTTTCCCTTAAACACAGTTTAAAGTGCAAGTTCAACGACCTCATTGAGCCGGGTGTTATCCCATTTAGCTCGGTGCTTTTCTGCGTGCGGGGCGGCCTGTCGAAAACGAGCCCAAAGCACGAACTTCGTAGCTTCAGCGACGATCCCCAGAATTCTCCGAGAAAATTGCACTCGTAAACAGACCGACATTGCCTGGAATCGAACCCACAGGCTTTGAAGTAAGAGGCTGGCGGCGAAACCACTTCGCCACGGAGACTCCTCATGACCATCTAATATTGTTACTACTTATTGTTCTAAATTACCACAGCCACTACTTATTGTTCTATGTTACCTCAGCCACTACTTATTGTTCTATGTTACCACATACACTACATATTGTTTTAAGTTACCATATATACTACATATTGTTCTATGTTAGTACAGACACTACATATTGTTCTATGTTACCACAGACACTACATATTGTTCTATGTTACCAAAGACACTACATATTGTTCTATGTTACCACATATACTACATATTGTTCTATGTTACCACAGACACTCCATATTGCTCTATCTTACCACAGACACTCCATATTGCTCTATCTTACCACAGACAGTACATATTGTTCAATCTTACCACATATACTACATATTGTTCTATGTTACCACATATACTACATATTGTTCTATGTTACCACAGACACTCCATATTGCTCTATCTTACCACATACACTACATATTGTTCTATCTCACCACAGACACTACATATTGTTCTGTCTCACCACAGATTTTGCATATTGTTCTATCTTACCACATACACTCCATATTTCTCTATTTTACTACAGACACTCCATATTGTTCTATCTTACCACAGACACTACATATTGCTCTATCTTACCACAGACACTCCATATTGTTCTATTTTACCACAGACATTTGGGCTCAGAGGGCAGGACCTGTTAGATAGAGGACTCCTCTGGAGCATGATGTTTGTGGCTATGGGTGTTGTGGCCTTCTGTACAAATCTGATTCAGGTATATATTGTGTGTGTGTTTACATCTGTCTGTGTACTAGGATTTGGGGATAGGAAAGGGGCATTACAATTGACCTTTACAAGACGAAGGTCAATATTTTAAATACTGGTTTGCAGTTATACACATGGTCTTGTGTAGTTTTTTTTTTCGCATATACTTTACAGGACATCGCTGTCAACATCAGCATCTTTCAGCTGATTGCTGATTTCTTGGCAAGATTACGCTCAGTAGTTTGCAACTGCGTAAGTTACCAACGCCGCCCGTCTCACGTCTACCGATTCTCGCGCAGGTTACGTTACTCACGAGAATATACGGGATTACGGAGAAAGACGCTAACTCTAGGCCAGGAAGACCGGCATGTTCTTGTATACTGGAAATAAATTAAAGGAGCTTAACAGATGATCTCAAACCGGTTTTAATACTAACTAAACTTACCTTGCTGGCTTCGTGGCGATGAAGTTAAGGATCAGTTCATAATCCCGAGAACCCGCATTCGAAACACAGCTGTCGGCGATTTGGCAGCAGAATGCCTTACGTTGGTTTCTTATGAAATGGTATGGGTGACGGTCATTCAGAAAGCAATGGCAAACTACTGAACGTACACTTGCCAGGAATCACGAACAGCCTTGCCAACAGAATAAATGTAATAGGCCAGGAAGTACAATAATGTCATCGTCTTGCTCATGTCTAGTTATCTGAGCTCGGGTTCACACAGGCAACAATAACTCCGTTCGCTATGAGATCGAACATTTATTGTATTACAATATACAGTGCGTTGGCGCAGTGGGTAAACAGACCCGCGATATATTACATATCACAGATAGTAAACATCAAACACATAGTTATCATACAACAGTCTAGCAAACTATCTAGCCTATGAATATATATATCTATTGATATCTATTGAGTCCCTCTCAGGCAGGCCCTGTTGCCTCTCTCAAGTCCGTCTGTCCTCTGCCGGTCTACACGTGTCCCAATCCGACACGGGTGGTAACTCTGTCCGAGTTCCTCGTGGACCCCGCATTAGGCGGGCCACATCAGTGTCCACGGAACCATGGACTCGATGACCAGTCCTTCGAGAAGGCTCTAGATTACTTGGGCCGCGAGTGACTCGCTTCTATCCCTTGGGCTGGAGTTGCAGCCCTCTAATTAATATATCTAAAGGTGAGGCGGTGACAGGATTCCCCCCTCTCCCCTGATGATGGTTTGTTATAGGGTAATTAGATCTGTTCTAATTCTGTCACCGAATCACATAAAGTTGGTGTTTGTAGTTTGGTGGGCAGTAACCTGGTAACCTACATAGTGGCATTAAAACTCATGTATTCTCCCATACACCACTTCTCTGATTTGGTGAAGAGATCACTCTGTCTCCTGTGTCCTTAACAATGCTTATCTGACCGAAGTTACGTGACGTTTTAGTAGTTGTATTTACAACCCGCCCTTCTCATAGTACCCCACTGGTACCAAGACAATTAACCTCTGTATTAAAGAGGATTAACAAGACCGAAGTCCTGGCTAATTAAGTACACCTTCAAATCTTGATCTGTGTGTGCATTTCAATACACTTTTACTCTCGTATGTTGTATAATGCTAAATATGTAGTTACCTCGTTATTTTATCCCCCTCAGACTACATGTGTCCCTGTTGGCTTGTTAGTGTGTTGACTAATAAGTTGCTGTTTCTAATAAAGTGACTGTATTTTAAATTGATAGTGTTGAGTTTTAAGGTTTGTGTAACGTGTGTGCTGAATGTGTGGCTTATGTCCAAGCGGCACGAGTTGGGATAACCTCAATCATGAATTACATGATCAGGCATTCCAAGTAGTGGTGCTTAGGTGTATCCTAACTACTAACCTAAGTATACTAAACTAACTACTACATTAAACTAACTGCTAAACATGTATTAACAATTTAGACAAGTCATGCAATTTTACATGAAAGACGCAGACAAATTAAAATAAATACGTTTTGCGTACAATTTGTCCGCTAAGTGTATCGTTCTCTCATTTAATCCATTCACGCAGTCATTCACTCATCTTTCATTCAAAATAGTATTTGGTTAAAATATATAATTAAAGTTGAGGTAAGTGTTATTGCCCTTAGAAAAAATGGACTAGGCGATATTTGCCCTTTAAGAAAATACGTACTTTTTGTACGATGACGCAAAAATGGGTTATAATTTAACCAGAGACAATTGTATAGGACGGTTCTTTAGCCTATGAATGGCACCGCCTGTAATATTAACGTAGAATATGTACAACTTACAGGTTGACACATTTTATATACATCATTAATGCAAATATAATACATATTTAATACTAAAGTAATTAATTAATTAAATAACTAAATCCAACGATGATGTGTGCGTTGTACTCTTGTTGTTAGCGTGTTATGCCATGAATGTTAAAGTTAGTATGGTTGTCTCTTGAGTGTTGTAGTCGACGTCGTTCTGTTTCGGCTGTTTGCAGAGTTTCGTAGCAACAGCAAGTATGGATTGTTCTCAATATCTCGTATACAATGTTATTACAGTATTCAGAGTCAGTTCACTGGTTGATATTATTGGTTGAAACACAGTTAACGTTTCTTGCTGGGATCGTTCTAGAGCTTGGGCACTTGATAGTATAGCTCGTAAAGTATAGCTCTTAACGTATCATGTTCATGGGTGTCGTAAGTAACCTATTCACTGAGAGTTCTCTAGAAGGTGTAGAGTTCCACTGTTATATGCAACAGACTAAAAGTATCACAGTATCTAGTATGGCGAATGGTCGATGTGCTAAGAGTCATTCTACTGGCGCATTCGTTTGCCGTGATAATAGGTCAGCCATAATGTTGTCGGTGCCTTTGATATGGCGGATTTCGAAGTCGAAATCTTGAAGTAGAAGACACCATCTTTTCAAACGATGGTTTTTTAGGTGACCCATGGTTAAGGGACCAATAATGGCGAACTGTCAGTGAGGACCACAAAGTGACTACCCAAGAGGAACTTAGATAATCTCAATACACAAAACAGTAGGCTTAAAGCCTCCAATTCCACTGTGGCATACCGTGTCTCTGCCTTCTTTAGTTTGCGGCTTACGTAGAGAATCGGGTGTCTCACTCCATCTACTTCCTGCATTAAACATCCTCCTATTGCGATAGCGCTCGCATCTGTGGTCAAAATAAAGGGTAAATTTATGTTGGGTAATCGTAAGACTGGTGGATTCGAAAAAATATGTTTCAATCTACACATTGCATCATCTAAGCTGGTACTTTTACAAATTTTTGATTGATGATTTTTAGTTAACATATCAGAAAAAACTGAGGTGAGTTCTGCCCAATGTGGAATGAATTTAGAATAATAGTTAATAAGACCTAGTAAACTTCTAATTTGTTTCTTTGTGGTAGGCACTTCTAGATTAAGAATCTTGGAAACAATTTTATCATCTGTCAACAATTTACCTTCAGAAATTCTATGACCCAGGAAGTCTATTTGTGTATAGCCCAATTCAACCTTGGAAGGTTTGATAGTAAGTCCAAAAAGAGAGATTTGGTTGAAGACTTGTTTGAGGGTAAGTAAGTGAGAAGTCATATCAGAAGAATGGACGCATATATCATCAATATAGGCTACTACATCTTTAATTCCGTGTAATAACAATCTTGTTAATCTAACAAATGTGGCCGGTGCGTTCTTCAGGCCAAATGGAAGATATAGCCATTCGTACAAACCGAGGGGTGTTGCGAATGCTCTTATATGTCTACAAGAAGGGTGTAGTGGAACTTGCCAATATACTTTCGCTAAGTCGGTCTTGGAAAATAAGGATGATTGAGCCATATTTAAAATGAGATCTTCACAACTGTTCATTGGCTCTGCATCCGTTGTGGTTCTTGTATTTAATACCCTATAGTCGATGCACAAACAGATTGTCTGGTCCTTCTTTTTCACCAGGACAATCGGTGAAGAATATTGAGACATCGATTTTTGAATTATTCCATTCTTCTCTAACTCTAAAATTTCTTTGTCTAAATTTGCTCTGTAGTGGAGAAGAATAGAATATGGTCTACATTTGACTGGTGTCAGATCTGTCAGCACAATTGAATGTGTTATTTTATCAGTGCGTCCAGGTTTGTTAGAAAAGATAGATTTATACTCGTCAAGGAGGGTCCAAATGTCTTGTCGCTGTTGTTGTGTCAAAGTGTCAGAGATATGTATGTCATTTATACTCCCGTCGTCAGTCATAATTGGTACAGGGATTTCAGTATTGTCCACGTCTGTCTGATTGATCACAGATGCTACTGTTTGTAAATTGTCCTCAATGTCATTGTCGTCGTCGTCGAGATCAATCGTTGTCAATATGTCGTCAAATTTGTCGTCGTTGTCAACATTACAGATTGTCGGTAATGTCCATATGTCTTCGTTGGTTTTGTCGTCGTAAGAGTGTGTCGTTAACGATGCTTCGTTTGTCAAGGTGTCATTCCGTTGGGAAATTGTCGTTTCGTTTATGTCATTAGTTCGCTGCGTCTGTTCACTTGTCTCAATGTCCTGTCTAGCATAGTATGGTTTCAACATATTTACATGGAATATTTTCAACTTTCCATTTAAAGAGAATGCAGTAGGGTTATTCCCCTTTTTGACCAGTTTCTGACATATATCACAAGATCTACAAAAAGTTTTAATGTCTTGGTCAAATTTTGGCCAATGAAACCGGGTCAGGACCCTAGCCCTGGTCTTTTCGTACCCCACATGATCTCCAAAAGGGGAGTCCTGGGCTATTTTTAGAACTTTGTCTCGATGTGCTTGTGGTAACACTACTTGTTGTATCGTGGTCTGCTTTGTTGTGTAAAATCTAGTTAAGATGTTGTTCTGCAGCCTAAATGTCCACGATGCGTTCTTCGTTAATTTTGGTTTGAGTCCTACTAACTTAAAGTATGGTGCAAGTGTAGGATTTGCTTTTTGTTCATTTCCAAAATTAGTGTTATTTGCGTTTGGTGCTATTATTTCTAATGATTCCTGCAGTTGGTCAGTGTTGGTTTTATGGGTTGTCTGTCGTGTTATTGCATTTATGTGTTGTGTGTTTTGTTGCACATTTACAGGCTTGGTACTTGGTAGATCGGTAGCATCCTCAATTCGAGGTTTTAATTTGGTCGTATCGATCACAGATTCGACCGCCCCTGCATTGTACACCTCGGTGAATTCTTTTTGAATTACCTCAGTGGTTGTCTCCCTTGGTCTTTTGGCAGATTGAGACAAGCATGAATGGTGTTTCTCTGTAACATCGCTGTTTGTGTGGTGGATACCGTTTTTATGCTCCCAACTCTCTGATCTCCTTTTCAGAGCATTGTTGTATGTTGGCAAATTCCCAAGTATATAATCAGCGACTGGATTTTCAAGGACAGCGCACAATACTTGTCCTGATATGAACGGTGTTCGAATTTCGACAAGAGCAAGGGGGTATTCTCTATAGTACCTGAGAATGTGCGACAAGTCACATGTTTGTCTGTGTAGTCTTTAGTGTCTATTAATGTTTTCTTAATCCCACAGAGCGTTGCACCGGAATCCCGAATTAATGTGCACTTTTTGTTATTACAAACCCTGTTGAAAAAACTAGCTTGCCTGTAGATGACAAAGCAGCGTTGGCTGTTTCATTTGAAATAGGGATAGTGTGGCCACATAGTAATGTTGTGTCAAGTTGGAACTTTGTACATGGTGTTACACTTATGCTTAATGTTTTTTTACAGAAACCAACCTTTATTTTTTTTTTTATTTAAAATT
>JACEFZ010002490.1:0-69253 GCA_014155875.1 Cepaea nemoralis | reverse complement strand
CCCCCTTACAAAAATTTTTCCTCGCACCAGGGTAAGGCTTGTACCCTCCCAATTGCGCTCTTCCGCCCGAAGCCGTTGGCACAATGTGGGGTGTCGGGTTTGGTAAGCGCCGCCCACGTTCGGCGCTAACAGAGACCAGGTAGTACCGTCTACTGTTATACGATAGCTCAGTCATATCTGACTAAGACCTGACAGACATATATATATATATATATATATATATATCACACGAAGTGACTAAATTAATAATACTTTACATAAAACATTTCGAACATATAGTTATAGGTATTATTCGAATGTGGAGCATTTATTATCCACACAGTAATTTCAAATTTAACACGAACTCTTTCTGTTTGTATAAAATCGTCGTTAACTGCATTATTACTATCGCCTCACGATATTTGAGCAATCGTTTATCGTTTATCGAATCCATCCATCTATCATGTGCCATGTCGATAAGCATGTTTTGCATCTCCAAAGTCGTGGATCAGCTCCGTGTTTCTGTCTCGACCATGCCACGTGGCCAAGCCATCCAGGTATTTACTTCTCGGTCTTCTCCTTGGTCTCTTCCCTTCGATCTTGCCAATTGTCACCAAGTTCTCCAATTCATTTCTTCTCATAACATGACCAAACAATTTTGACAGTCCATGTCTAATTTCTCTAATCAGTTTACGATCTTCATTTGTTTCTTGAAGGACTTGTTCATTGGTTTGTCTGGCTGTCCATGGTATTCTTTGCATTCTCCTCAGAAACCACATTTCTGCAGCCATCAGATGTTTTTCAGCTTGTCTGCTCATTGTCCAAGCTTCACATCCACAAACACGTACAGGCTCTATATAGCACCTCAACACTCTTTTTCTCGTTTCAATTGATATATTTTTATTGGTCAGAATGGTTTTCATCTTGCTAAAGGCTACTTTTGCCATGAAGATTCTTATTCTAATCTCTTCAAGGCATCTCCCATCAGATGTTATGACTGTTCCGAGATAATTGTACCTATTCATTTGTTTAAGAATATTCCCATTTACTTGTATATTACATTGTGGTATTTCGTTCTTCCTAGTGACGACCATTATCTGTGTCTTTTTACTGTTTAATTCTAACTCTAGTTGTTCACTGTGTGCAACAACCGCATCTACTAAATATTGCAAATTCGTCGAATACAGCATAAGAAACGCCGTTTCTTTGTTCATATTATGTCCGTAGGGTTTTGAAGAGTTAAGAAATCGATGAGAAGGGAGTTGTACAGCCTTTCGACTGAACAGGCATTCCTGACGCCCGATTAACTCTCCCACCGACACTGGTATATGTTCAGGTACTCGATTTGCTAATTGTCTTTCTGTTCTACCGCTGTAAGTTGCCTGGCACTACTTCATTCATTCATTCATCATGTGCCATCTCACTCGATCACCAGAGTCGTGGATCAGCTCTGTGTTTCTGTCTCGACCATGCCACGAGGTCAAGCCATCCAGGTATTTGCTTCTAGGTCTTCCCCTTGGTCTGTTCCCTTCGATCTTACCAATTGTCACCAAGTTCTCCAATTCATTTCTTCTCATAACAACTTCTGGCACTACTACTGTAATTGCTAAATGCAGTTTGATTTGGTGTACATACACAATCGTTCTTTTACAGCACCGGGGCATTCAGGTCAAGCAGTTGGTACCAAGATATGTCTTGGGGACTAAAGGCAACAGGTATGATACAAGCCACACTACCCACCGAATCAGGCTGGTTTATACAGGTATGGGACAAGCACCATATATCCAAGACGGCTTAAGGTGGGAAAAGGGTCCTTAACTTTCTGTATTCTCCATCTGTGGGCAACTATCGTTGCCATTCTTGGAGTCGCAGGGTTCATAACACACCCAGCCCTTAACGTTTCGTTAAGAAACTACAGTGATGCGTTCATTGTGTTTTAGATAATTTTGTATTTCTAAGTCAATTCAGAATTCTGTATTTTTAATTCACATAACTTTCTATTTCTAAGTCATATGCGATTTTGGTATGTGTAAGTCACATGAGAATTCTGTATTTCCAAGTCACAAGAGAATTATGCATTTCTAAGTCATAAGAGCATTTGGTATTTCTAAGTCGCAGGAGAATTCTGTATTTTTATTTCACAGGAGATTTTTTGTAATTCCAAGTCCCGGGAGAATTCTGTATTTTTAAGTGTGGAAGAATTTTTTGTTTCTAAGTCACAGAAGGATTCTTAATTTCTAAGTCACGAGAGAATGCTGTATTTCTAAGTCACAGGAGAATTATGCATTTCTAATCACAAGATAATTCTGTATTTCTAATTAATAGGAGAATTGTGTATTTTCATGTCACGGGAGAATGTTGTATTTCTAAGTGACGTGAGACTGCTGTTTTTCTAAATCACGAATAAAATCAGAAACATGTGCACATGAGGGGACAAAAACAATCTAATTAAATGGGGAAATCTTTAACAGGAATTGTCTCATCTGTCGATGATCATTCGTAGCGACAGCCGAAGTGCCTTGTAGAGATCTGAACAAGATTAGAAACAGGAAAAGAAACCTATTGCAGGATGGAAAATATTCTCACCACTCCGTCGCTTAAAAAAAAAAGGCAGAGATGGTTACATTGGTCCACAAATGGAACTTAAAAGATTTCCACAAACTAAACTCAAATTTGTGAACACTTTCATCGACAGATACAATCAACCACAGCCCCTCACAATTTCAGCACCCCACCCCTTTCCCTTTCCCCATACCACTTTAAATAAAATATTGAATTTGTTGTCTGTTATGTTGATCTTGTGATTTTTCAAATAGTCAGACCAAATACGGAGCTCATGTTGAATATCTCGAGGGTTGCGTGCCAGACAAACTGACAAACATGCCGGGTTATGATTTCAGCCGCCAGGTTCCGGTTGTTGCTAATGTGGCTAAAAGTAGCAAGAGTAGGTTAAGTTTGTTGATAATATGGCTAAGAGTAGTAGAAGTGTTTGGGTGTGTGTGTGTGTGTGTTTTTTTTTTTTCCTGTTTAATTTTTTTATTTGCCCCAAGAAGTTTCCTGCTAGGGGTCGGTGGTATGATAAGGACATCACAATTTGTAGGCCTGAATGTCAGGAGGTATACATTGCTAATATATCGCTCATTGAGTAGTTGGCGAGCCCAGACTTCAAAATCTCGTCCGTCTGTATTCATGATATTATTAGCTCAGTTCCTTATCAACTTTGAAAAACGCGCCATTGAAATGTGTTGATGAGAACAAAAGAACGCAATTTTGCGTTGATTTAAATAATACGACACGTCGGTCGTTCAGAAAGCAATGACAAATTATGACTAAATGATTACAGTTGCCTTGGAAATCACAAACGGCCCATATATGCTGCTGTTCACTGTGTCACCTACTGTCTGTAGCAGTGGGTTCTCAACCTCTTTTGACCCATGCACCCCTTCACCATATGTTCAGAATGCCAAGCCCCCCCCCTTTAGTATATTCCTTCCTATGAATTCCCCCCCCCCCCCCCCCCCCCCCCCCCCCCGCGCTCCTTACATAGTATACGTAAAAATGAAAACTAAATTTAATAACACATACTAGAACATGTCTAGACGTCTACTTAAAACGTGATTTGCGGGCCTACTTACGTTATAAAACGAATTTCAGAAGGCTGAGAAGTACAGAACCGTAAAATATGGAGGGAAAAACAATATCAAGTAATCGGTTCTTGTATTACCGCGATCTTGAAATAATCTTAATTCTCTCCCGCCCCCCTCCCCTCCGAAACCCTAAAGTTCTCCCCTGGTTGAGAACCACTGGTCTATAGTACCTAGCGGTGTATGACAGGGGAGAGGGGAGGGGGGGGGGGGGTCTTGAGACTGAGGAATTAAGGCCGCCTGGCTACTGCGGTCGCCGCGAACTGTGCATGTTTGGGTTTTCACCGCACTAACTTAAACCTTAATATTCTGCCCTTCTTATTTCTTTGCTTTCCTACATTATTTCATTAATACCTGGGTGTTTGTAAAGTCTTTGTATGTAGAACAAATGTAGAACACTTTGTATGTAGAACAAATTTCAAAAATGAAGTATATGACGTCAAAAAAAAATATGCTCCACAGTCCATCGTGTAGTAAGTAATATGCAGCGAATGGCTGTCGTGTACTGGAGTAATTCTTTGCACTCCAAACCGAACGGTATTATGAACGTAAGACATTTTTTTTTCAAATTTGTTCTACATACAAGGTATAGTGAGACTTTACAAACACCCTGTATATCAAGATTAATATGAAACATTAGCAACAATATACACATTATAAACGCGTGAAAAAGCTCAACACGCGTTACAAAACATCTCATCATCTCATCTCATCTCATCATGTTCCTCTTGTACCTTGCGGTGTCGAGGTGAAGTATAAACTTCGTGAGAGTGCCCGGTTATGGGCTTCGTATATCGACATGCCCATGGATTCTGTTATTCCCTCCGTCCAACGTTTACGTGGTCGGCCTCTTCCTCTGTTTCCATCTGGTCTGTACATCATTGCTTGTTGTGGCATGCTGTTGACTGGTAGCCTACATGCATGGCCAAACCATTTGACTTGCTGCTTTCTAATAAAATCTAGAGCAGCTTTAACCCCCACTTTAGTCCTGATTTCTTCATTTCTGATCTTATCTCTTCTTGATACGTTGAGTATTCTTCTCAGGAACCTCATTTCTGTTGTTGTGATTTTTCTTTTCTCTTTTTCTGTCATTGTCCAGGTTTGGCATTGGTAGCACAGAGTTGGTAGGAAGATTGTGTTGTAAAGTGCTTTCTTAGTAGTTATTGATACATGTTTGTTCTTTAGTATTGGTGCCATTTGTCCAATGAGTTGATTTGCCTTATTGCACCTATTTTCGATCTCGTCTTCTGATCTGCCATTTGATGATATTATACTTCCTGGGTACTTGAAGCTCTTTACTTGTTTCAAGGGATGTTCGTTTAGGTGAATTGTTGCTGTTTGTTCTTCTTTAGTTATAGTCATTACCTCTGTTTTGCTTGTGCTAATTTTCATGTTATGTTCCCTACACATTTCGTTTAGACTATTCATGTGGTCTTGTAATTCAGCTTCTGATTTTGCTATTAGTGCTTGGTCGTCCGCAAACAGGAGTTCTCTAATGGTTAGATTTGCAGATGGTTCTTCTTCTGTGTTCTCGTCATGCGGTATTCTTGCTGTCTCTGCTTGGCTGGTTTCTTTACATATGTTGTCTATATATGTTATGAACAAGAGAGGGGACAGGACACAACCTTGTCGTACTCCAGATCTTATGGTGAAGGGTTCTGAGTGTCCTCCAGTTGCTCTCACTATGCATTCACTGTTCTTGTATAAACTTCTACAAAACGAATCATTAATTTTTTTTTATCGATCGCTCACCTTAAACTAAACCGTAATCCACACTGATTTTTGGGTGAGGGTCAGCTTTCCCTATTACCAGTGTCCCTTGCCATTAGGTGGACCCATTCCGACTTCTGATGTACGTGTAATGATATAAGGGCAATAAACGTTTAAGTCAAACTGACTGGTGGAGGGAGATAATTCCTACCTCACCATAAGCGCAACGGAAGTTTAAGAGCGAGCTCTCTTATCCTTACGGCCACGCGACTTCCATTAATACTATTAATTCGTATGGTAACTACAGGGTGTATTTTTAATTATTGTGCAGTGTCTAAAAATATTGCCGGTCCAAGTTGTTTAATTTACCTGTTATGTTGCATGAAGTTTACAGAGGGTGAATACAAAACTTGGACCGGCAATATTTTCAAACACTGCACAGTAGGTTAAAAATACACCCTATATAATAGGCTAAGGGAGATACACCGTACAACAAGATAACAAATTTAGTTGCATGTCCTTCACAGGACGTAGCAGTCAACCACAGCATTTTGGCCGTTCGTGATTCATGGGCAAATTTTACGTTCAATAATTTTCCACTGCTTTCTGAACGACCAGCACCCAAACCATTTCATTAAAAAAAAAAACGCAGCTGTGTTTCGAACGTGGTATGCCGGATTACGAACTGCGTCCGTTACTCCTTGGCCAAAAAGCAATAGCAAATCGTCAAATTGTCCCATAAATCACAAATAGCCAATACGGACTAGGGAGTGATTGCAAAGTCTTGCAAAATATAAGCAAGTTTTGTTGCATTTGTAAATTCCGCAGGTCAAGGCTTGTACGTTTGTCTGCCAGCCTGGTGATCATAGGTTCGAGTCCACACTGAGCAGACACAGGCGCGCTGGTCAACCCAGCGTAAATTGGGTACCAGTAGATATCACAGGCAGTAAAGGCAGCTGGTGGGACATTAACCACACAATCCACGGACTGCCGATCGGTGCATAACAATTTTATCTAGCACCAGATACCAAATATGGGTTAAGGCGTCGAAAAGGATTCTTTAGTTTACTTATTGGTAAAGTCCGGGAGTCACAATGGCGCAGTGGCCAGCAAATTTGCCTGCAGATCCATGTGTGGTTATGTGTTCGGATCCTTATCATTACGGGGAATTTGCTTTTCACTGACTTCCAGGCCCGGCTGGCATGAAATGGGTTCCAGAATATGTTATGGGAAGTAAAGGCGGCTGATATTGACCTCAGCACTAATCGATCAATGATTGGTCAACGCTTTGATGCGGGTTTGGTATGTTTCTATACCCATAGTCACACTTAAAACAGACTTAATATTGGGAATCTTCGCTGACTGTTGACGATTGAGTATGTACTGGAAGATCCAGAGTGATGTGACGTCAGGTTCTTGACTCAACATAACTCACTTCAACTTAAAGACAAATCTATGTAAATCATTAAGTTATTGCATGTCCTTTACAGGACGTAGCAGTCAGTCCCAACATTTGTTGGCTGTTCGCGATTCTTGGGCAAGTTTACGTTCAGTAGTTTGCCATTAATGGCAAGAAATCAACAATCAGCTGAAAGATGCTGATGTTGACAGCGATGGCCTGTAAAGGATATGCGGAAAAAAGAAATAAAGTTTGCCATTGATTTCTGAACGACCGGCCCCATACCATTTCATATAAAACCAACACACCTGTGTTTCGAATGCGAGTATGCTGGATTATGAACTGCGTCCTGAAAACCTTCGCCACGGAACCGGCCAATGCAGACGTGGAATTAAAGAGAGCGACACAAAAAACGACAGCTACGAAAAAAAAATAAAGTGGCAGCTTTATAATCAACACAGGGCTGAAATAGTTGATCAACTTGATATATATATTTCAGGCTGACAATGTAACACACAATATCCCCTCTCTAATTTCATTGCATAAGCAAAGACCCTATATATTTCAGGCTGACAATGTAACACACAATATCCCCTCTCTAATTTCATTGCATAAGCAAAGACCCTATATATTTCAGGCTGACAATGTAACACACAATATCCCCTCTCTAATTTCATTGCATAAGCAAAGACCCTATATATTTTCAGGCTGACAATGTAACACACAATATCCCCTCTCTAATTTCATTGCATAAGCAAAGACCCTATATATTTCAGGCTGACAATGTAACACACAATATCCCCTCTCTAATTTCATTGCATAAGCAAAGACCCTATATATTTCAGGCTGACAATGTAACACACAATATCCCCTCTCTAATTTCATTGCATAAGCAAAGACCCTATATATTTCAGGCTGACAATGTAACACACAATATCCCCTCTCTAATTTCATTGCATAAGCAAAGACCCTATATATTTCAGGCTGACAATGTAACACACAATATCCCCTCTCTAATTTCATTGCATAAGCAAAGACCCTATATATTTCAGGCTGACAATGTAACACACAATATCCCCTCTCTAATTTCATTGTATAAGCAAAGACCCTATATATTTCAGGCTGACAATGTAACACACAATATCCCCTCTCTAATTTCATTGTATAAGCAAAGACCCTATATATTTCAGGCTGACAATGTAACACACAATATCCCCTCTCTAATTTCATTGCATAAGCAAAGACCCTATATATTTCAGGCTGACAATGTAACACACAATATCCCCTCTCTAATTTCATTGCATAAGCAAAGACCCAATTTGCAATCATGAATGCTGTTGTTGGATTTGATTTTGAATTTGTCACACTGATCTTGGGCAATAATTCATTTTGTGAGTCATTTTATTTTCGTTCTCTCGCTTTGCGCTTCAGAGTACTCCACACTGGACTAGCTTTCCCTATTATCAGTGTCCCTCGCCATCAGGCGAATCCACTCCTAAGTCAAGGACGAGAAGTCAACATTTTAGTCCAACTGAGCGGTGTAGGGAAAGAACAATTTATCCTACCACAAGAGCGGAGGAAGATTAATAGACTTATAGAAGGGCTAAACACATACATGTAAATTGAACCTAACACCATGCATACAAATCGCCTTAACGCCATGATTATAAATGGATTTAACATCATACATTAAAGGGATGTACCACCACACATATAAATGAATACACCACACATATAAATGAATATAACACCATACATAGACACGAACTTAACACCATACATATAAATGAGCTTACCATCATAAATATAAACGGGATTACCACCATAATATAAATGGACGTAACACCAAACATATAAATGGACTTAACACCATACATATAAAGGATTTACCATCACACATATAAATGGATTTAACACAATTTATGTACGAGTAAATAGGAATAACACCACAGGTGTAGATAAACTTTATGGACCGCTGAGTGAACTAAGAAAGACTGTTAGATTCATACAAGAGACAATATTGCAGTTCAAGCGAACGAAAGAAGAAGAAGAAAATGCGCGAGGACTACTATTTTATATTTCATATATTCTCTCACATGTCGCTGGAGACACAATTGCCCGTTCATCCATAGAGGTGGTAGCCACGGCAGAGCTGTCATGCTTGCCTCAAGTCCAGTGGTTCTCAACCGGTGGGGAGGGGGGATTTTTATGGTTTTCCAGGGAGGGGGAGGGGAATTAAGATTATTTCAAGATCGCATTAATAAAAAGAACCGATTACATGATATTTTTTCCCCTCCATACTTTACAGTTCTGTACTTCTCGCCCTTCTGAAATTCGTTTTATAACGTAAGTAGACCCGCAAATCACGTTTTGTGTAGACGCCTAGACTTGTTCTAGTATGTGTTATTAAATTTAGCTTCCATTTTTACATATACTGTGTAGGGGTGGGGGAAATTTAAAGAGAGGAAATGCGAAAGGAGGGATGACATTCTGAACATCATACGGTGAAGGGGTGCATGGGCCAAAAAAGGTTGAGAACCACTACTTTAGTCCCTGTGATCATATGTTCGAAACTCCCTGGAAGGGGATTGTTTAACATCTGATGTGGGCTGCCATGTCCACCCAGCCTGAAAGTAGTACCAGGAAATTGTCAGGGAAAAAAGTACCCTGCGCCAGCGCCTGATTTTGACCATATCACTTATCGATTAGTCTATGTAAAAAAATATGCGGCAGACAAAATAAACCCTGTACTCTTCAAAACGTGGAAAAATGGTTGTTTACTTTCCCCTCATCATTAGCGACCCCACCAAAGTCAAGAAAACCAAACAATTGACATCGAAGATAAAAATAACGGACAAGTCAGGGCTAAAGCTAAAACCCCCATAGTGCATTCCGGCTAGTAATTGTGTCAGTAGTTCCCTAACTGAACAAGAATCGCTACGGCGAAGATAGCTCTTTGGAAGACGGAAAACATACTAACCAATAACAGGATGTCAATTGCAAGGAGAGAGAAAAAAACAGTGCTAAAGTGCTACAAAGAGCCTAAACTATAGTATGGATGTGAAACGCAGATAATGAGCATACAAACTGGAAAAAAAAAACATCTGAAAATGTGGTGTCTGGGGAAATTGCATAGAATACATGAACAGACAGAAAAAACCAATGAGCAAGTTCTATAAGAAACAAATGAAAACCGTAAACTGATTAGGTAAAGTAGACGTAGACAGACAAGTTTTTTTTTTTTAGGTACGTTATGAGAAGAAATATATTGGAGATCTTCGTGACAACTGGCAAGACTGAGGAAAAAAGAACAAGGGAAAGACGTATATATCTAGATGGCTTGACCATATGCAAAATCGAGACAATAATATAGAGCTGACCCACGTCTCTGGTGGTCTTGAGAGATGACGAAATATAACCGCTCCCGCTTATCAGCATGGCACATGATGATCCCTAGGAGTTCATGTCCTTCATAAAGCTTATAATTCTGAATGAATGTGAAACGTGTCCTCCGAAGTCGGAGAGTATCTGCCTGTACGGGGAGGAACCACCAGTCTGCATACCAATAAGCCAGACATGGGACAAGCAAACCTCAGGTCCTGTATGACATCACACTGATGTTGGACAATAGGATGCCTTCATCCGACATACAGGACTTCGCGTTGGAGCTCAAGCCAACGAACACAAGCAAGCAAGCAAGCAATGTGAAACGTGAGCAATAAAAAGACAAGCTAGTAACATATAATGACAATACAAATGCAAAGTATACAAAGAACGGACATGAAAACAAACGATACAATCCTTCAAAACTCAGATGAAGACAGCAAACTTATTAGAGAATATTCATTTGCGCATGCTCGCTTTGAACTCAAGCGTAGTCCATACAAGGTGCTACTGTTAGTGAGTGCACTGGACTGATTTTTGCTGTCTATTACCATTCCCTATTGCCAGTGTCCCTTACCTTGAAACGAATCCACTCCGATGTCAAAGGTACTTGTAATTTACGTCCCCAAGTCAGGGAAGGACTATACTAAAACAGTTGGCACAAAATGCCCTGTCTCAAAAGGACAGAATGAATCGCCATGCAAAAGACGAAAGCAAATTCTGTGTACACAATTATACAAAACGCTGTTAATTCCAATGAGAAAATGAGAATTCATGAGCTATAAAAACGTTAAAAGACATAACACTCTCTTAAAAATCATGTTGTAGTGCAAGGTCGAGGGCAAGCGAGTAAGAGGTAAACAGCGATACAAGTGGGCAGATAACATTAAGAGATGGACGAACAGAAGTCTGACAGAGTGTACAGTCATGGCGAGAGACATACAGTGTTGGGAATCCATTGCAGCCAACCTTCCCTGTGGAGACGACACCTGATTGATTGATGATTGAAAAATGCCCTTTCACAAGTCTGAAGGCGCATTGAGCATGTGGCGCTAGACTCATATTTGTACATACCAATCGGCGCTGGCCGGCTCCCTGGCCTAGAGGTTAGCGACTTTTCTCCGTAATCTCGTATACTCTCGTAAGTAACGTGACGACGGTGAGAATCAGCAGTGGTTCGAATCGCGTCGGTAACTTACGGGTATGTGAGCCGGCCGCCCAGAAAGCAATGGCAAACTACTGAGCGTAATCTGGCCTAAGAAATCAACAATCAGCTGAAAGATGCTGATGTTGACAGCGATGTTCTGTAAAGGATATGCAAACACATTATTTTAATCGGCGCTGGGAGGGTGATATGGTCATATTTGTATAGACCAATCGGCGCTAGGCGGGTGATATGGTCATATTTGAATAGACCAATCGGCGCTGGGCGGGTGATATGGTCATATTTGTATAGACCAATCGGCGCTGGGCGAGTGATATGGTCATATTTGTATAGACCAATCGGCGCTGGGCGGGTGATATGGTCATATTTGTATAGACCAATCGGCGCTGGGCGAGTGATGCGGACAGTAGCATGCGGGACACCTTTGCTGTATCATGACACTTGTGTAAGAAGGAGAGTACTGGAATGTTCTACAGAACCTGTCCTGCTGTTTGTCAGTCAAGCCTGGAGAGTGACTGGACATATTAGAAGAGTTTTGAAGCAACATGGATGTGGTTGCTGGGAGGAATGTTGCAAATGTGTCAGACCGTCAGAGTAACTAACAACGATTGCCTTAAAGAGGCTAATGAAAGTAAAACATTGTATACAACTATACATTGAATCTAAATGTTATAGACGGGTTCTAATAATATCTTGGGTACAGAAAAGAACAAATGAATCCATACGACAAGATCTGAATATTAAAGAAGGTTGGCTACTAAAGACGATGAAGCAAAGAAACCTGAAATATTTTGGTCTCTTGAAACGTCATGAAAGTTCGGAGAGAACAGTCATGGAGGGGTATATGCCCGGGAAGAGAGGAAGGCAAAAGAGAAGATGGGTGCAGCATATGGCGGAGTGATCTCCAGATGGGTGTGTTGGACACGGGACATCTTGCTTATGACAGAGTTTTCCGGAAGGTTGTTATGGGAGCGAGGTTCTGCAAGGGACATGCTACTGAATGAATAAATGAATGAATGAATGAATGAATGAATACGAAAGAGTTACTCAGCTTGCTTTGTTCATGTCATGAGAAGTGAAGCATTGCATAACTTCTTGAGGACTGGAAATATGAATGTGAGAAGAGGCAGTGGTATTTCAAGAGAAAAGATGCTGGGCGGACTGAGACGGTGGCATGGAGAAATATCACCAGTAGAATTGATCCAGCACAACGGGTGAGATTATGAACGCCTACACAAGTTGGCAGAGCACATGATGATGATGATCCTGACGCATACCATGGTAGACAGATAGGTAGCAGATATTGCCCTTGGGATGTAAACTGTTAGGGGTTAACATGTTATAGCCCACGAAATATGAGTTGCAGTGAAAGGTTCCCTATCGCGACACAATTATGAAAATTGTCTGGTACACATCTTTATTAGACTGGATCGAACGTAGAGCGGTACAAATAAGGACACAATAATACTGCCTTCTCTGGGGATTAAACCTAGACCACTGCCGTGGGAGGCAAGCCACAATACAACCGTAGAAAATAAAGCAAAATAAAACCAGTCACAATTGTGTATCAATTTAACAGTAACACGAAAAGAAACATAGTAACATAAGCAATGTTTTACACCAAAACGCATTGTCCCTGAAAGATGGGTAATTTTAGAACCGTTGATATAAGCAATAATTTCAATATCTCCTAATAGTCCTCGCCATTTTCCGGAGACTGCCCTCGTTCGACATTGGTACAGGAAGCCCTGATTGCCACAGAAGTCCCGTTTAGATTTATGTCTGATTAAATCTGATTTGTCCAGTCTGGGCAAGGATTCTTTAATGAAACACTCGGAGTTTCTTGTCCAACACTTAATTAGTCTCCAAATATCAGTCTACTTTCTCTCGAGTTGTCTCATTTTTCTTATCTCAGGTTGTCTCATTTTTCTTATCTCAGGTTGTCTCATTTTTGAAGTGTTCTATTGGACTATCTTATTATGTATCTATCTTTCCACGCGTCCGTTCGTCCGTCCGTCCGTCCGTCCGTCCGTCTGTCTGTCTGTCTGTCTGTCCTGTCTGTCTGTCTGTCTGTCTGTCTGTCTGTCTGTTCGTCCTGTCCATGCTCTCTCTGTCTGTCTGTCTGTCTGTCTGTCTGTTCGTCCTTTCACTCATCTCTCTCTGTCTGTCTGTCTGTGTGTGTCTGTATGTCTGTTCGTCCTTCTGTCTGTCTGTCTGTCTGTCTGTCTGTCTGTCTGTCTGTCTGTCACCTATTGTAAAAAAAAAGTTATCCGTAAAATTCATGTTAATGACTTACTTCGTATCTATCTGTCTATTTGCCTGTCTACATGTCTGCCTGCCTGTCTGGCTTTTCACCTATGTGCCTATCTGACAGTCTATCCGATCGTCTGTCTGCTTGTCGGTCAGTCTGTCGGTTTGTCTGTCTGCCCATCAGTATACATATCTCACAATCAATATTAACATACTCAGACAGACAAGGAAACGGTCCATTGCATGGAATGCGCGGGTGTATGTACGGTCAATCAAGAGCCGTCTCCACAACGACGGTTGAATGAAAGGATCTCCAACACATTGTTTCCCTGGTTCCGGCTGTATCCATGGCCCTGGCTGTATCCTTGGTTTCATCTAAATTCCTGGCTTCAGTTATATCCCAGGTTATAGCTGTATCCCTGGCTCTGGCTGTATCCTTGGCTCTGGCTGTATCCTTGGTTTCATCTAAATTCCTGGCTTCAGTTATATCCCAGGTTATAGCTGTACCCCTGGCTCTGGCTGTATCCCGGGATCTGGCTGTATCCCTGGTTGTATCCCTGGTAGAGACAGAGATAGAGAGAGGTATAGAGAGAGGGTAGAGATTTTTGGGTAGACAGAGAGAGAGAGAGAGAGAGAGAGAGAGAGAGAGAGGAGAGAGAGAGAGAGAGAGCGATAGGTAGAGTGAGGTAGAGAGAGATGTTGAGAGAGAATGCAGTAAAGTTAAAGGTAAAGAGAGAGAGAGAGAGAGAGAGAGAGAGAGAGAGAGAGAGGTAAAGTAAGGGAGAGAGAGAGAGAGAGAGATATGGGTAGATTAGAAAGAGAAACAGAGAGAGAGAGAGAGAGAGAGAGAGAGAGAGAGAGGTAGATAGAGATACGGGTAGATAGAAAGAGAGAAACAGAGAGAGAGAGAGAGAGAGAGAGAGAGAAAGGTAGATAGAGATACGGGTAGATATAAAGAGAGAAACAGAGAGAGAGAGATACGGGTAGATTAGAAAGAGAGAAACAGAGAGAGAGAGAGGTAGATAGAGAGACGGGTAGATAGAAAGATAGAAACAGAGAGAGAGAGAGAGAGAGAGAGAGAGAGAGAGAGAGAGAGAGAGAGAGAGAGGCTCAACAACCGTATATAAAGTATGGCCTCACTGGTTCCGACGTGTTTACGGTAACCAAATGGTTTCTATTCGTCTGTTTTGTTTGATGTTGTTCTGTTATGTTTTTGTTTCTTTTTTCGGAAATGATTTTCACTACCGACAACATGTTGTCCCTTGGCAGACATTCTCGTTCAATTGCGATCGTTTCGTCCTAGCGTATTCTAGTTCACGGTATAATGAAATAGGATGGCCATTTTCGTGCATGAAAGCTTTCCGTCCCACTGCATTAAAGGCATTGTTTTCCCGTTGTGACTTTGAGCATAGATGACACAAACAACGGATTGCACAATTCATTGTCGGGCATATTTCGCTGTATCACTTAAGTTCATGCTATAACATTAACTATCATAAGACGTGAATAAACGAATCTATGTTTCTGCTGAAATAGTCACTAATGTACACGTGTTACCAAGGTAGTGGTAGATTCATTTATTACTCCTCTATCCTTACATAGTGATGGTTCTCTATAACGTATGGCGCAAGCTTCAGCCAATGTAAGCATATGATGGTGGTTCCTGTAATATAGCACTCGAAATGCACTATGTTTGTTAATTACATGATCAGAGGTCAATAGATGGCGAGATATATTGTAGATGAGGCAGCATCGTTTGAGTGATATCCTGGATAAAACACACATTGAGAAAACCTGAGGACAAAATAACTAGACACTCTTGTCTGGAACCCACAAGGAGAACCAAAATAGCGGGGACCTAAACATTTGGAGAAGAGATTTACAGAGATGCATAATATATAGAGGACGTGGAATGAGCTACAGGAGATTGCAGAAGATGTGACGGCTTGGCGTGGGTTGTTGAGGGCCTATGCTCCACTGAATGATATAGGGCAGAAAAAGAAAAAGAAGAGAAAAAGAAGAAGAAGAAGAAGAAAGAAGAAGAAGAAGAAGAATACGGCACACGAAACGTATGACCAATGTTAACCATGTGACCAGAGCTCAATATGTGGTGTGATATAGATGAGGTAGCGTCTTTCTAGTTCATCTCATGCACATAATTCCTAGAATGTTCTTGTGCTTTCTTTCCTACCCAGTTGGTAATTGTTCTTCTGATCGATTACCTACCTGACTTTCCGTTCTGTATTTGCAGATAGCTTTGCACCAACATTTACATTGAAAATATATCTTGTTAGAAACGTCTCGATTTGTAGTTGCACTATCATTCATTCATTCAGTAGCATAATCTTTGCTGAATTTCGCTCCCATAGCAACTGTCCGGAAAAATTCTCGATCATAAACACAATGTCACGCGTTCGAAACACCCTTCTGGGGATAATCTGCCACATCCTGCATTCACCTTCTCTTCAGCATTCCTATTCTTCTCTTCATATACCCCTCTATGATTGCTTTCTCCAAACTATTTTAGCGTTTCAAGTGACCAAAATATTTCAATTTTCTTTATTTTATCGTCTTTAGTAGCCAGCCTTCTTCAATATTCAGTTCTTGTCGTATCGATTCACTTTGTTCTGCTCTGTATCCAAGATGTTATTAGGACTCGTCTATAACATTTATATTCAAATCCATTTAAGAGCTGTTCATCTTGTTTAATAAGTGCTCAGGTCTCACAGGCGTATGTTGCAATGGGAAAGATTCATGCTCTTAAAAATCTAATGTTTGTAGTTCTAACTGTCTCACTTCACAATTTATTCAGTTGTTTCAATTGTTTGTGGGCATTTCTATGGCACAATTAGAGTGGGAGCTGACAAATCATGATGTTCTTGGCATCTGAGAAGATATAGTTGTCTGTCATAGGCTTTCCTTCAAGGCAGTCACCAAGAGATGATCAATTTCATTGCCCCGGTTTTTATCCCATATGCCTTGGTCATTTTTCCACGGAGCGGTCTGCCGAAAACGTCACTCAAAGCTCGAACTCCGTAGCTCCACGGAGACCACCCCCCCCCCTCCCAATCCCTCCTCACCCAGGAGTCTGCGAGAATACTTGCACTCGTGAACCACATGATGGAACCCGGCATGAAATCCTATAACCTTCATAGCGCGAGGTAGGCGGCTTAAGAATGTCGCCACGTCCTTGGAAAAGCAGCTGCTTTTAGACAAGCAACAGAAACACTTAATAAAATAAAACAAACTCTAAGAGACAGTTATTTTTACTGAAGCGCTCTTGAAAATAACCGCCCTGCAAAAAAAAAAAAAAAACTAGATCCAGAGGCCCGCCTCTGAAAGCATTATCAACCGTTTCCACAAATGCACCCTTCAATGGACAACAACCCATTGCAACAACACTACCGGGCAACGCACGAGCAGATCGATTTGTAAAGCTGGACGGATTTCTTTAACAAATTGGTTTAGGAACAACTAACGAAAAAGCAAAAAAAAAAAAAAAAAAATCCTTAAAAGCTTCGTACAGGACACATTGGACAAAAGATCATCCCGACCATATGAAACATGATGGTAATCAACGTTTAAAGAAAGATAAGCCCATCATTTTTACGTTGTTAACAGGACAGAAGAGGTATCATCTTAACACACGTTTAAGATAGGTTCGATGGAACTTTGTGTTTGTGGCAACAAACCCCACGACGGACAGCCAACACCGAAAGCCCTGCCCATCTTACATTGAGATAGTTAGACGATAGATCATCATCTTTGCACATCGAACCATTTAGGCCATTCGTGCTCGCATCCCCTTCTCAGTATCTTTCTCAGCGTGTAACGGCTGACGACGCCACTGATGTGAGCTCACTATTCTTCTTTGTTTCCTTGTTCATCACCCTAGTTTGGCCTCATCCGTTTTGACTTGATGTTCCCACAGTCTGGTCAAGATTGCAGACTCGGAGTTAACTGATTCACTTAATCGCCCTGCCTCTCAGAGGGCATTCAGTATATCAGTTCAGTCTATTGCTTGTTCGCTTTCAGCAGTAGCCCCTCCCGAAAGCCTGTCACGTTGCTCATTCTCTCTTACACCCGCTTGGCATAGCATACACATTAAGGGGTGGATGTGTGTTTCAGCATTGACGTCCCCAGATACCTACCCATTCTTTTCGAACCCATATCATCTCTGTTTCCTGAAATCACTGGCACCTTGCCGTCTTAACATACGATAGTTTGCTACATTGTGCTTCAAAAAAGAAAGGCATAATAACTACAACCCATGGCGGTAGCAAATGTGACTGATCAGACCAATTGGCGCTGTAAATGTTCGTCCACAGTGGATGCATGTGAACACTATGGTCGTTTCCACCATCACGCATTATCTGACGTCTCTCAGTGTGTGACCTATCTGCAATCATTTTTTTCCTTTGTGTGTATGTCATATCTGATCTTTGCCCTCCATGCAACACGATCAGTGGCGGCTTGCTACTAAGGTACAATGTTTTCCTGAACAAATTCAATAAATCACCGAGAAAGTATTAATGAGTGTTTCCAGTCAGGCTGGATCGTTAGCTTTCATGCCCTTTTCAGGACGACGCAATCAATATCTTCATTTATAGGCTCTTTGAGATGTTCTAGACAATGTTACGTTCACTAGTTGCCACTGCTTTCTGAACGGCCGATGCTCAAGAAGTAAGTAGCACGTCCTTTACAGGATCTCGTAATCAACCCGAGCATTTAATTGTTTGGGATTAACTAGATAATTTATGCTTCAGTAGTTTGCCATTGCCGCGCTCCCTGGCGAAGGAGTTAAAGACGTTGTTCGTAATCTCGTGTACCCACTAAGAAACACAGCAGCGCGAGATTTGGCAGCAGATCGCGTCGCGCTGGTTACTTATGGAGGTATGAGAGCCGGTCGTTCAGAAAGCAATGGCAAATTACTGAACGTAAAATTTGCCAAGACAACAGCAGCTGAAAAATGCTAATTTTGACTGCAATGTCCTGTAAAAGGATATGCGGGAAAAATGTTTGCCATTGCTTTCTCATCGACCGACGCCTCATATTAACAAAATCAACGCAAAGCTGTCTGCTTCCAAATGGCCCGCTGATTTTCAAACACTCCATCCATCCATCATGTGCTATGCCGATAAGCGTGGGCGATCATGTTTTGCCAGCTTACTCGGTCACCAGAGGCGTGGATCAGCTCCGTGTTTCTGTCTCGACCATGTCACGTGGCCAAGCCATCCAGGTATTTACATCTGGGTCTTCCCTTTGGTCTCTTCCCTTCGATCTTGCCAGTTGTCACCAAGTTCTCCAATTCATTTCTTCTCATAACATGCCCAAAAATTTTTATTTTGACTGTCTACGTCTAATTCCTCTAATCAGTTTTCGAAAACTGGACTTCCATTATTAGGAAATCATAAAACTGCGCGTCTCACTATTCCGTAAGCCACGGCGCCTGGTAATTAAATTGTCCCGAACCAGTTTCCTGCTAGGAGTCTGCAATGTGGTAGTGACGTCACACTTCTGTAGGCCTGAGAGCCAGGGGGCATACGTGGCCAAACTTGCCCTCACTTTGACCAGCGACAAGCCCAGGTGTTCAAAGCCGCGCCTGACCGTGTTCATGGCACGACCAGCGCAGTTTCAGCATCAAGTGTCTGACCGGCTGGCGTGGGCGATCATAGTTTCTACACATCTGGAGGTCAGCTGGGACGGATGGATAAGAGCGCTTGTTCTTAAACATCCGGTGTGATGATGCTGATATTAGCGGGTTCAATCCCCTAGACCGGTCAAGTGGACTTAAATATTGACTTCTCGTCCTTTACTTCGGGGACGTAAATTACAAGTATCCCAGAAGCCGGAGTGGGTTTGCCTAATGGCGAGGGACACTGGTAATAGGGAAAGCTAATCCACACGCAAAATTCAGTCCAGCGCTACTAGAAGTAGAGTGTATGGACTACGATTGAGTTCAAAGCAAGCGAGGGTAAAATATATTTTTTTACAGAATTGCGTTCACCAACGGCATGGACTAATTTATGTAATGACTCCCTTCCGTGTTAAGACACACGACTGTCAAGAGTTGTCTCTCGCTGTCCTCCTCTGTCTCTATTTCCACAAATGTCCTAGGTTGTATCTTCTCATAAGATGACCAAAAATAATGAGCGTAGGTTTCGTCACCATAAAGGGTATGATTAAACAAACGATCGTCTTCATTGTGCACAGATATCTATATTATGTGATCCAGAATTCCCCGATACATTCCACTAGGATAATCATTACACAATTCATGAGTTATCAAATACACGTCGGTTAACTTAATCATTTAAGTGCTATATTGAGCCAATAGTGAAGTCCGTAAGTGAACCATGGACAATTAGCAGGCCAGTGAGAAATTATGTGGAAGCTGCAAAGATGTGGTTTTACTGAAGAAGAAGAATTAGATCTCAGTGGAAGGATAGACAGAGGAGTGACGATATTTTGAATGGCGTTAACTCACAAAGAGAACGGATTACGCACATTAACACAAGACAGTTCACATTCTTTGGGTACGTCATGAGCAGAAATCCGAAGTCTCTCGTTACAATGGAGAAGTTGGAGAAGTGGAGAGACAGGGAGAGACCAAGAGAGAATATGCTAAACAGTTTGACATGATGGCACGGAGGATTTTCGGTATCAGGAATAATTGGCAGCACGAGAGAAAGAAGTCCGTGCACAGATACGATGACTAACGCTACTCGGCATTGATTATAAGAAGAACAAGTGAATCACGAAACAGAGCCAGTATGGTCCAGTGGATAAGAACACTCGTTCTTAAACATCCGGTGTGCTGATGCCGAAGTAGCAGATTCAATCCCTACAACGATCAGCTGGTCATAAAACGTTGACTTCTCGTCCTTGACTTGGGGACGTAAATTACAAGTACCTCTGAAGTTGGATTAGGTTTGCCTGATGGCGAGGGACACTGGTAATAGGGAAAGCTAATCCACATGCAAAAATCAGTCCAGTGTACTAAAAATGGTAGCACGTGTATGGACTACGCTTAAGGTCACAGCAAGTGAACGTTACAAAATTTAAACGAAGAATTGGCAAGGTGCTAAACTTGGGACCTCTAGAACTACATGCCACTTTTTATGCCAAAAGTAACTTTTATGAATCTGCATCCGAAAATTGTCTTCAATCATCAGAAGTAAGAATTATGTCATTTGAACGATAGTTAAAAGACTCAATAAGAAAATCACAAGGGCAAAGAAACAAACTGAAATCAGGAACTTACAAACTGACGGGAATTAAACATAGAAAACCAAAGATTGTGTCAGATGAGCAAAGACAATTGCATCAAGAAAAATAAAAGACGTACAGGGCGAAATTGGAGTAGAAATATTAACAGAAACGTTGAATCATATTTACAGCAGTGGATATTTACCTAATAATATGCTGAAATCTTTATGCATAGCTAGAAAAAAAAAAGACCTGGAGTTATTCAATGCGAAGATTTACGTACAATTAACTTCAAAAACCATGTCGCTCAGCTTCTACTCATAATATTATGATGCGATAAACAAGAGAGAAAATGCAAATGGGAATTGGTGAAGAAAAATATGTATTTGTGGAAGGGAAATGTCCAAACAATGAAATATACACATTACGAACACTAATAGAAAGGTCGGTAGAGATAACACAGAAAGACTTATATTTGTGCTCCAGAGATTATACTAAGGAATGTGTTAAATTTAAATATGAGTAACTGATTAAAATGTTAAAAGATAACATTGCTGGGAAGGATCTCAGAATAATAAGGAATATTTACTAGAATCAAGTAGCAGCAAATAATATGGGGAATAAAGAGGGCAATTATGAACAAATAAAGCTAGGAGTACAACAGAGATGTATTTTGTCACAGGATCTTTTATTTCTCTATCGCGAAGTAATAATGAGGGAGATCAAATTGAAGCCAGGAGTACTAATCGGCGGTTATAATATTAATTAATAAATGCTATGCAGATGAGACAGTATTTATGGCGGAAAATGCAAAGAATCTACAACAATTGTTGGACATTGTAGTAACAGAGAGTGTCAAGAAATGATTCTCCTTGAATATCCCGAAAACAGTAACAATGATGGTGATATCAAAAGAAAAGGTGACATCAATATGTGAAATGGCAAAAGAAGGGAACCTGCTTAACCAAGTGGACAATTTTAAATCAGCTCAAAGATGCACAACAGAGATTAGGAACAGAATAGGGCAATAAGTCACTATCATTGAATGAAAGAAAGGGAGTGCTAAAGTGCCATAAAGAACCTGTTTTGCTGTATGGCAGTGACTCTTTGAATGTAAATAAACAAATTAGGAAGAATTTGGAAGCAACAGAAATGTGGTTCCTGAGACGAATGCTGCGAAAACCGTGTACTGCCAGAGTAACTAACAATGATTGCCTGAAAGAGGCTAATGAAACTAGAACATTATATACAACAATAAGAAAGAGACAAACAGCTTTCTTTGGTCATGTGATGAGAAGAGAGACATTGGAGAATATCGCGACAACCGAAAAGTTCAAGTGGAAGAAAAGGCAGTAGCAGACAATGAGAAATGATACTGAATGGACTGAGACGGCGGCATGGAGGAATATCATCGACACAAAAGATCCATAAAACCATAGACAGAGATCTGTGGATAGACAACAACACCTAAGCCAGTTAGCAGAGGGCATGATGATGATGGCGAGCGTCGTTCAAAAGTAAAGCCAAAGTGCGGAGCGTAAAATTGTCTAGAAAATCTCAAGCAAGCAATAAATGCTGATTTGCTGGGATTCCAAGCTAGACAGGTGTTTTAAAGATGATCTGAACTTACAGGTCGACTTAGCTTTAGAATCGGTACCAGAAAACGTTTTAGGAAATAAAGGCGATCGGCGGGATATTGACCTCATCACATATCGATTGCCGATTGGTCTATACAAATATTAGGTTAGCACCATATATACAGGAACCGTGGTTGCGAAGAGGCTAGCACGATTGCCCGCTGGCCCGTTTGTCGTGTGTTCGATTCCCCGTGGAGGCGGATTTGTCAAAACATTGACCAGGGCTCCCATGTCAACCCAGGCAAAATTGGTACCATGTCATAGGGAAGTCAATGAAGAGCCAGTGACAGACGTCATCCATACATCATGTGCCATGCCGATAAGTGTGGCCGGTCATGATTCGCAATTTCACTCGATCACCAGAGTCGTGGATCAGCTCAGTGTTCTTGTCTCGACCCTTCCACGTGTTTAAACCATCCAGATATTTACTTCCTTGTCTTCCCCTTGTTCTCTTCCCCTCGATCTTGCCAGTTGTCACCAAGTTCTCCAATTTATTTCTTCTTTTACCATCCCCAAAAATTGTTGACTGTCTACGCCTAATTTCTCTAATCAGTTTACGATTTTCATTTCTTTCTTGTCGCACTACATTTGTTTTCTTCTGTCTATTCATGGTATTCTTTGCATTTTCCTCAGAAACCACATTTCCACAGCCATCAGATGTTTTTCAGCTTGTCTGCCCATTGTCCATGCTTCACATCCATACAAAAGTACAGGCTCTATGTAGCACATCAACACTCTTTTTCTCATAGCAATTGATATCGTTTTATTGGTCAGTATTATTCTTGCTCTAATCTCTTCAAGGCATCAGATGTTATGACAGACGTCATATTGACCAAATAAGCGCATTACCTGTCAGTTCGTCTATGGAACAATTTTGTTCTTGCAACATATGCCCAACATCCTCAAGGCGTGTTAAAGGTTCATATCCCACCATGCCTCCAGGTATTTAATAGGATCCTCTACTTTTTTTCAACAATTTTTCATGCCTGAATATGTTACCGCAAACACAATCACACAGGATACAGAGAATTTCCGGGCAATGCGGAATGTCTGATCGTCCTTAAATATCTAATCTGTTCAGAAATAAACTAGGCATGATGAAAATATCTCTACCAATGGTCCGTGAAAATAGGAGCATTTCCGATAGACCAGCTTGGCATGTCAATTATTGGTATTTTTATCAAGTTTAGGAGAGTGTAATTTACTTTGGCTTTTTTCCCCTCGATGCAATTGTATTTGCGCATCTAACACAAGCTTGGGTTTTCTGCGTTCATTTCCTTTCAGTTTGTAATTTTCCGACTTCATTTTTGCTTGTGTTCTCGTGGGATTTTATTTGTGAGTATTTTAATTAAGGTTTGCAGGACACCATTTTTACTTCTGATGATTAAAGGAAGTTTTTAGATGCATGCAATTTTGTATCTACGAGGGGAAGTCATTAAGTAACAGTCATTTTACGAATAATGCTGTTACAATAGTGCGAGATAGAAATTGTGCTTGTGGTATTTCTCAATATATAAGTAGTCCACCTGTTCACTAGCATGTTGATGCCTTCCAGGTACACGTTTTTGGGTGTTGCTTTACACCAATTAGGCACCGCCTCTATTACTTAGTTATCATTTGCAAAAATCTGACCCCGCAAATGTTCTTTCAAGGGCGCAAACATGTGAAAGTACGATGCTACCAAGTCCAGACTGTATGCAGGATATTTCAAAACCACACATTTCAAAACAGGTAGTGTATCCACTGTTTGTTCAGCCGTATGAGGACGGATGTTGTCGTGCAGCAACACTACTCCTTTTGAGAGAAGTCCCAGGCGTTTCGATTGTATCGCGAGCTTCAGTCTGTTCACTAGCTTGTCACTGATTCGAGCACTAGTCACAGTTTCACCTCTTTTCTGGATATGCACCAATAAAGGGCCCATGATATCCCCCAAAGACGGTCATCATGTCTTTCCCAGCTGATCTCTGTATCTTTTCTTAACCGGAGACAACGTGTGTTTCCTTTGAAATCTGTCTACCCATTCATACACTTTTCCTGACTCATTCAACTGTCACAATACTGAACCATCATTCTTCTGTAGATTTCACAACGTTTCACGCCTTCAATAAAAAAAGTAATAACGCCTAGTTATTCTCCCATGGATTCGATAGTGGCATTTTTGTGTGTGTGCGCTCGCTCGCTTTTGAACTCAAGCGTAGTCCATACATACTACTCTCAGTAGTGCTGGAATGAATTTTGCGTGTGGATTAGCATTCCCTATTAACAGTGTCCCTCGCCATGAGGCCAACGCACTTCGACTTCAGAGGTACTTATAATTTACGTCCCCAGTTCAAGGACGACGGGTTAACATTTTGGTCCAACTGTCCGGTGTAGGCTGAACCTCTAACCTCGGCATTGTACTAAAAACAAAGTTTAAAAATAAAGTTTGCTCGTTCGTTTGTTCGTTCGTTCAGCACACCGGTTGTTTAATAACACGCGTGCTTATCCATTCGGCCATGCAGACCTGCAAGTGTTGATTTCCTAATTGCTATAGCACATGGGACAAATTGCTCGATCCTCACGACTCCTAAATGGTGTATTGCTGAGAGCCAGTTTGCGTCCTGAAATACGATTTTCCGTTGGCAATACCCTTCTATGCATTTTATAATAACATTTCTGTTACTTGACTATTTTTACTCGTAGTTCTCGGGGCCCTATATTGAGCATCTTGTCATTTTTTAGTGTCATGATTCAGTTTACCGAAGCAATTTTTGGGAACTTATGAATTGTGTAAAGATTCCGCTAGTGTGACTTATGTTAGAATTCAGGACAACGAATGGAGGTACTCTCGAGCCAGAAGACAATCCATTAAACATGTCATTTATGGGAGAATTCAGGACGACGTATGGAGGTACTCTTCGAGCCAGAAGACGAATCCATTAAACATGTCATTTATGGGAGAATTCAGGACGACGTAAGGAGGTAAATTGCGCCAAGGAAGACGATCCATTAAACATGTCATTTATGGGAGAATTCAGGACGACGTAAGGAAGTAAATTGCGCCAAGAAGACGATCTATTAAGCATGTCATTTATGAGAGAATCAAGAACCACGTATGGAGATTCTCTTGCGCCAAGAATACAATCCATTAAATGTGTCATTTATGGGAGAATTCAAGACGACGTATGGATGAAATTGCGCCAAGAAGATAATCGATTAAACATGTCATTAATGGGAGAATTCAGGACGACGTATGGAGGTACTCTTGCGCCAAGAAGACGATCCATTAAACACGTTATTTAATGGGAGAATTCAAGACAACGTATTGAGGTAATCTTTCGCCAAGAAGACAATTCATTAAGCATGCCATTTATGGGAGAATCAGGAACCACATCTGAAGGTATCCTTGCGCCATGAAGACGATCCATGAAACATGTCATTTATGATGTAACAACCGGCACTGGGACTTGGGGGAATAGTGAGACGCGCAGTTTCATAATTCCCCGACATACCGAGTCCAGGGTTTGAAATCAGCTGAGGGCCTTTTGGAAGCAGACCGCATTGCGTTGATTTTGTTGGTGTGAGATTCCGGACCATCAGAAAGCAATCACTAACACCCAATACACACTGGGGTTGATTGAAACGTTCTGTAAAGGACATGCAAATAACTAACTTATCATGTTGCAGATCCTTTTCAGAACGCCCTTCTCATCGCGGCCCGCAGACAATTGTCTTGATCCATTACCAGTTCTTCAGCCTCAATCATGCTTATGTCCAAAGTATCTCCAGGGTCCTGTGTCCGGCTTCTGGCTGGTAAACCGTTGGCTCTGTGTCTAGAAACCATGCCTTAAACCATAGATCTAAGCAAATCATATTGTCATGTTTAATATGGCCAAAGAAATTCTAATTCCACGGTACAATGGTGGGAAGGACAAGATAGTTCTATAACATAGTCCCCGCGGAGATATTACTTCGGTACTGTGTCGGGAGGAAGGTTTCTCATCATCATCAAGTGCCATGCCGACAAGTGTGGACGGTTATGTTTCGCCATCTTACATCTGGATTAGCACTGTGTTATTGTTCTTTACCAAGCCACGTGGCCAAGCCATCCAGATATTGACTCCTCTGCCTTCCTAATGTTCTTTCCCCCTCAATCTTGCCAGCTTTCACCAAGTTCTCTTGTTTATTTCTTCTCATAGTGTGTCCAAACAATTGTGACTCTCCACGTCTAATTTCTCTAATCAGTTGACGGTTTTCATTTGTTTTGTGTAGGACTGGTCATTGATTTTTCAGTCTGTCCAGGATATTCTTTGCATTTTCCTGAGCAATCACATTTCTATTGTCATTAGTTTTTCAGCTTGAATGTCCATTGTCCACGTCTCATATCCTAACAAAGGTTTATACTGTACACCAACCTTGCTCCGAAGGATGCTGTTCTTTCATTGGGTGACCCTTTAATATAGCGGACATACCTTCCAGTAGAGTCTGTTCTCTTTATTTCAATGTTTGGCCATCTGTATTATGCATACATGCATGTATATGCATGATTCCATGCCTCCATTCACCCATCTATCAATGCACCCACCCGCCCGCCCGCCCGCACAAACACACAGACCCACGCACTCACACGGCTGGTTGCTCTAATCTCTAATTGCGCTGTTATTGTTTACATTGAGTATATTTCAGGTGACCTAGTTTCTAGTGAACTAATTACTCCAAGGCTATTAGTAATATTTCTGGAATTTCTCTCCGTCTTGCGTGTGTCTGCACACAGTCGCTGTTTTCATTTCGTAATCAAATATGAAACATTTCAGCTTGGATGGTTGTAAACAGGCAGCGAGGACGATTGGGTGTTTCCGGACTTGTGTTCAGAATTTCATTTGTAAGAATTAAAAGTAAAGGTTCCAGTTCATGCCAAAATTTATATGGGGTTTATGGTAAATACTAAGCTTGATGTATTATTGATGCATTCTTAATGCCTGAGAAGAGTTGCCAACTTAACCATCAGAGACCGAGTAAGAAATGATGTTATTAGACAGATAGTGGGATCAACACCTTGTGCCACATATACTGAAAGGCAAAGGAGCAAATATTCGGCGATCTTGTTAGAATGCAACACCATCAACTACCAGCACTTGCGCTACATCAAAGAAGATCTGCTACGAGAGCAAAAAGACGCCGGGGAAGAAAATAGATTGACGACATCAAAGACATTGAACAATCATACGGAATGACATTATCCAGTGCCAGTCATCGGGCGCTAGAGCGTCAACTATTCCTCCCCACGACGCTTGACGGCAACGCATCAACAAACAAATGACATTAGCGCTGGTCGTTATTATCTGTTGTCTTGCGGACATTGGTATATTTGGATGTTTCAGTATGGGTGTTCGCTGGCTCGGTGTTTTTCCAGTGTGAGCTTTGACAGACTAAAGCTTTTCTGTCCAGGTCGACCATGTGTAAAATGGGTGCCAGAAAATGCCATTTGTATTAAAGGCGATTGACATGATACAAAATTAGATTGTACGAGCATGCATCTTTCCCATAGCAACACACGCCCGTGAGACCTGGACAGTTACTAAAGAAGCTGAACAGCGCTTAAATGCCTTTGAATATAAATGTTATAGACAGGTTCTAATGATATCTTGGATACAGAAAATAATAAATGCATTCATAAGATACGAACTGAATATTGAAGAATGTTGGTAACTAAAGACGATACAACCCCAAAAAAAAAAAAAAATTTAATTATTTTCATCACTTGAAATGTCATAAAGGTTTGAAGAGAACTATCATTGGGGGATTTATGCCCGGAAAGAGAGGAAAAGGAAAGCCAAAGAGAAGGTTCGTGCAGGATGTGGTAGATGATCTCCAGATGGGTGTATCGGACGAGGGAGATCTTGATTATGACCGAGAAGTTTACCGGAAGGTTGTTATGGGAGCGAGGTTCTGCAAAGGACATGCTTCTGAATGAATGAATGAATGAATGAATGAATGAATGAATGAATGAATGAATGAATGACATGATACTAACCATAACACGACTCAGGCACCGATTAGTCTTTAAAATATGGGACAGACACCACATCACCGAATCATGTACACAGGTTCGTGACTTTTTTATTGTTGTACACGGATACTTTACTTTTTTTTTTTTAACTAGAAATAAATAAAATCATGGGTAGTTTGATATCATGACATAGAGGACATAAATGAATCGCAACACACGACATAGAAGGCGTTGGTCAGACATGATCACCAACGCCACATGGCATGGACTACAAGAAGACTACCAGTACACGAGACAGAAGGATGTGGATAGAAATGATCTCCAACACCACACGGAATGGACTATACAAAGAAGAAGTAGAAATAAAATGTTTTAATTTAGAGACTGAAATATGAAAAGAGAGGACAATGCCATCTGCAGATAAAGCCTTAGACTGGCTGTAGAGGTAAGTGAGCTTTCATCGCTGGACCAACTAGATGCCAGGAAGGGGCACCATCCTAAGTCTTTCATTCAAGCGACCAACAATAATGGAACTATCACAGTCGTTCATTCAAGTGAACCAACAACAATGAACTATCACAGTGGTTCATTCAAGTGAATCAACAACAATGAACTATCACAGTGGTTCATTCAAGTGAACCAACAACAATGAACTATCACAGTGGTTCATTCAAGTGAATCAACAACAATGAAATATCACAGTGGTTCATTCAAGTGAATCAACAACAATGAATTATCACAGTCGTTCATTCACGTAACCAACAACAATGGAACGAACTTTCACAGTCGTTAATTCAAGTTATCAACAATAAAGGGAACTATCACAGTGGTTCATTCAAGTGAACCAACAGCAATGAACTATCACAGTCGTTCATTCAAGTAACCAACAACAATGGAGCGAACAATCACAGTAGTTCATTCAAATGAACAATAATAATGGAACCATCACAGTGGTTCACTCAAGTGACCCAACAACAATGGGATATGACATAAGTCAAATCCAGCATTGCATTTGCATAATGGACTTCAGATGCTGATAATAAGTCATCATCATCATGCGTCATGCCTATAAGTATGGGCAGCCATGTTTAGCCATATGTGAAGTAATACCACACAACAAAGATGCAAACATAACTGCCCGCTATATTTTCTATAGTAAATTACCAACATTGAAAGAAGGCACATCTTCTTCGTCTTCCCTGTATTACTTTGTCGGTCTCCTTTTACACATTCGTTTGACGTTTACTGACAATACGATACCTAAAGCCTATGGAGGGAATATTGCCGGTCTAGGCCTAATCTTATCACATCTGTATGAACTATGGTGAATCATGACTTTGGTGACATTCGAACATGTCGCTTCGAAGATGTACAGTGTCTTACATATCCAGCTGGTGTTTAAGCCTGGAGAGGGGAAGGAGAGATCTCACACAGTCCCCACAGAGGTAATACTTTGAAATGGGGTCGGGAGACAAGTTAGCACACCGACATCACTCCCATCGATGCAAGCTCATTTCACGGCCTAGCTGATCCGAGCGCCGATGTATCGGACTTTGACAGAGTTTGAAAGGCAAAAGGATCGACTTCATTGAACCGGATTTCATCCCATATGACTGGGACGCAGAGGTGTTTCCAAGGCACCAGGGCCAGGTTCTATACTGGCCAAGACCTACTAACATGTCTTAGTCGTGCGTCCTGGGCAACAGGTCCCTTCGGGGTCCTGGCTAACGTAGTACGATCGCTTATTTTTCCGAAGGCGGAGAGTATCTGCCTGCACGGCGAGGAACCACCAGTCTGCACACCAATAAGTCAGACATGGGACAAATGATACTCACGCAAACCTCAGGTCCTGTATTACATCACACTGATGTTGGACAACAGGATGTCTTCATCAGACATACAGGACTTCACGCTTGAGTTCACAGCCAGCGAACGCAAGCAAGCAAGCAATCCCATATGACTCAGTCTCTTTCCGCAGGGAGGCCGACCAAAGCGTCCCACAAAGCATTAACCCCGTAGCTTCTGCGATGACCACCAGGAGTCTCCGAGAAAATATCGTAGCCCGGAATCAAACCCCCAACTTTCCGAAAGCTAGGCAGGAGTCGTAACGACTTAGCCACGAAGACTTCCTGTATTGGACTTAAAGAGTCACATTTCACAGTCTTCCATTTGATTCCTAACACACGGAGACTCCATGTATCTTACTTAAATAGTCACACCTCACAGTATCCCATTTGATTCCCAACAAACACATCCTTTTGCCATGTAAAGCCAATTACAAAAAGTGTCTGTTCCTGATTGCGGTCCGTTCTTTCGGCTTCCCGAAAGTCTACATCCTCAGTTTTATCAACTGGAGTATTGATCCGCCGGCGATGAACCTCATTTGTTACGTACACATTTGTTCCGGCCCTGCTGGGATTCCGCAGATTTACCTCATCACCTGTGGCCTCTGAATTTCGTGGCAGCTGTATTAATTGCTGCGGGTGGGCTAGCGAAGTTGATAGCGAGCTGCGCTGGGAATGTCATGAGCACAGTCGGACGCGAGTTCGACGCCTGGGCTCGTCGCTTGCGAAAGTGAGGGAGCTATTGGCCACCTTTTTCTCATTGTTGCCAGGCCTACGATATGTGTTGGCGCTATCTCATCACAGATCCACCGCATGGTATAACCGGCAAGTCATGTGAACTGCGTTATATCTTTAATAATAATAATAATAATAATAATAATAATAATAATAATAATAATAATAATAATAAGAGTTATCATGATCGAAAGAATAAGAGCCTTCGAGCTGATGGCTGGGTGTGAGTTTATTCCTTACAATGGTGAGTTGGACTTTAAAGTTGATTGCTCGTTAATAAAGCAATGGCAAAATATTGATAAAATTGGTAAAATAGACTAACAAATCAATGCGGGGTTTGAGGCAACGTCCTGCAAAGTAGTAGTAGTAGTAGTAATTATTTTGTAGTAGTAGTAATAGTAGTAGTAGTTATTGTTGTAATAGTAGTAGTAAAAGTAGTAGTAATAGTAGTAGTAGCAGTAGTAGTAGTAGTAGTAGTAGTAGTAGTAGTAGTAGTAATCGCAGTAGTTGTAGTAGTTGTAGTAATAGTAGTAGTAGTAATCGTAGAAATAGTAGTAGTTGTGGTAGCAATAGTAGTAGTAATCGTAGTTGTAGTTGTTGTAATAGTATTAGTAGTTGTAATAATTGTAGTAGTAGTAGTAATCATAGAAGTACTAGTAGTAGTATTAGTAGTTGTAGTAGTAGTAATCGTAGTAGTTGTAATAGTAGTAGTAGTAATCGTAGTAGTTGTAGTAGTGGTCGTAATAATCGTAGTAGTTGTAGTAGTAGTAGTAGTAGTAGTAGTAGTAGTAGTAGTAGTAGTAGTAGTAGTAGTAGTAGTAGTAGTAGTAGTAGTAGTAGTAGTAGTAGTAGTAGTAGTAGTAGTAGTAGTAGTAGTAGTAGTAGTAGTAGTAGTAGTAGTAGTAGTAGTAGTAGTAGTAGTAGTAGTAGTAGTAGTAGTAGTAGTAGTAGTAGTAGTAGTAGTAGTAGTAGTAGTAGTAGTAGTAGTAGTAGTAGTAGTAGTAGTAGTAGTAGTAGTAGTAGTAGTAGTAGTAGTAGTAGTAGTAGTAGTAGTAGTAGTAGTAGTAGTAGTAGTAGTAGTAGTAGTAGTAGTAGTAGTAGTAGTAGTAGTAGTAGTAGTAGTAGTAGTAGTAGTAGTAGTAGTAGTAGTAGTAGTAGTAGTAGTAGTAGTAGTAGTAGTAGTAGTAGTAGTAGTAGTAGTAGTAGTAGTAGTAGTAGTAGTAGTAGTAGTAGTAGTAGTAGTAGTAGTAGTAGTAGTAGTAGTAGTAGTAGTAGTAGTAGTAGTAGTAGTAGTAGTAGTAGTAGTAGTAGTAGTAGTAGTAGTAGTAGTAGTAGTAGTAGTAGTAGTAGTAGTAGTAGTAGTAGTAGTAGTAGTAGTAGTAGTAGTAGTAGTAGTAGTAGTAGTAGTAGTAGTAGTAGTAGTAGTAGTAGTAGTAGTAGTAGTAGTAGTAGTAGTAGTAGTAGTAGTAGTAGTAGTAGTAGTAGTAGTAGTAGTAGTAGTAGTAGTAGTAGTAGTAGTAGTAGTAGTAGTAGTAGTAGTAGTAGTAGTAGTAGTAGTAGTAGTAGTAGTAGTAGTAGTAGTAGTAGTAGTAGTAGTAGTAGTAGTAGTAGTAGTAGTAGTAGTAGTAGTAGTAGTAGTAGTAGTAGTAGTAGTAGTAGTAGTAGTAGTAGTAGTAGTAGTAGTAGTAGTAGTAGTAGTAGTAGTAGTAGTAGTAGTAGTAGTAGTAGTAGTAGTAGTAGTAGTAGTAGTAGTAGTAGTAGTAGTAGTAGTAGTAGTAGTAGTAGTAGTAGTAGTAGTAGTAGTAGTAGTAGTAGTAGTAGTAGTAGTAGTAGTAGTAGTAGTAGTAGTAGTAGTAGTAGTAGTAGTAGTAGTAGTAGTAGTAGTAGTAGTAGTAGTAGTAGTAGTAGTAGTAGTAGTAGTAGTAGTAGTAGTAGTAGTAGTAGTAGTAGTAGTAGTAGTAGTAGTAGTAGTAGTAGTAGTAGTAGTAGTAGTAGTAGTAGTAGTAGTAGTAGTAGTAGTAGTAGTAGTAGTAGTAGTAGTAGTAGTAGTAGTAGTAGTAGTAGTAGTAGTAGTAGTAGTAGTAGTAGTAGTAGTAGTAGTAGTAGTAGTAGTAGTAGTAGTAGTAGTAGTAGTAGTAGTAGTAGTAGTAGTAGTAGTAGTAGTAGTAGTAGTAGTAGTAGTAGTAGTAGTAGTAGTAGTAGTAGTAGTAGTAGTAGTAGTAGTAGTAGTAGTAGTAGTAGTAGTAGTAGTAGTAGTAGTAGTAGTAGTAGTAGTAGTAGTAGTAGTAGTATAGTAGTAGTAGTAGTAGTAGTAGTAGTAGTAGTAGTAGTAGTAGTAGTAGTAGTAGTAGTAGTAGTAGTAGTAGTAGTAGTAGTAGTAGTAGTAGTAGTAGTAGTAGTAGTAGTAGTAGTAGTAGTAGTAGTAGTAGTAGTAGTAGTAGTAGTAGTAGTAGTAGTAGTAGTAGTAGTAGTAGTAGTAGTAGTAGTAGTAGTAGTAGTAGTAGTAGTAGTAGTAGTAGTAGTAGTAGTAGTAGTAGTAGTAGTAGTAGTAGTAGTAGTAGTAGTAGTAGTAGTAGTAGTAGTAGTAGTAGTAGTAGTAGTAGTAGTAGTAGTAGTAGTAGTAGTAGTAGTAGTAGTAGTAGTAGTAGTAGTAGTAGTAGTAGTAGTAGTAGTAGTAGTAGTAGTAGTAGTAGTAGTAGTAGTAGTAGTAGTAGTAGTAGTAGTAGTAGTAGTAGTAGTAGTAGTAGTAGTAGTAGTAGTAGTAGTAGTAGTAGTAGTAGTAGTAGTAGTAGTAGTAGTAGTAGTAGTAGTAGTAGTAGTAGTAGTAGTAGTAGTAGTAGTAGTAGTAGTAGTAGTAGTAGTAGTAGTAGTAGTAGTAGTAGTAGTAGTAGTAGTAGTAGTAGTAGTAGTAGTAGTAGTAGTAGTAGTAGTAGTAGTAGTAGTAGTAGTAGTAGTAGTAGTAGTAGTAGTAGTAGTAGTAGTAGTAGTAGTAGTAGTAGTAGTAGTAGTAGTAGTAGTAGTAGTAGTAGTAGTAGTAGTAGTAGTAGTAGTAGTAGTAGTAGTAGTAGTAGTAGTAGTAGTAGTAGTAGTAGTAGTAGTAGTAGTAGTAGTAGTAGTAGTAGTAGTAGTAGTAGTAGTAGTAGTAGTAGTAGTAGTAGTAGTAGTAGTAGTAGTAGTAGTAGTAGTAGTAGTAGTAGTAGTAGTAGTAGTAGTTGTTGTAGTAGTAGTAGTAGCATTAGTAGTAGTAGTAGTAGTAGTAGTAGTAGTAGTAGTTGTAGTAGTTTTAACACTTGTAGCTTTCGTATGAACGGAATGGTAGAACAGAGAAATTCGCCGCTTACTGAAAATCACCAGAGAAAAGATGTATATGACGATATGGTAATAAAATGTATGTCGAAAGAATAAACAGCTGGAACCAAATAATAATAAAAATATCACAAGCTACATCACAATAGTAGTAGTAGTAGTAGTAGTAGTAGTAGTAGTAGTAGTAGTAGTAGTAGTAGTAGTAGTAGTAGTAGTAGTAGTAGTAGTAGTAGTGAATCTAAGAGGCCTGCTTGCCAATCCATGCAGCAAACCAAGCACTTAAAGTTGAATGCCATATTCCCAAACATTAGTGTCGTGAGCTACGGAAATCCTTGCCTCTTCCCAATACACTTATGATGTAAAGGTACATTACAGTATTTTTCGATGAGCGTGGAAAAAAAAAAGATCGTATCTAGGTCGACGCCCTTGTTATCAATTGCCCGGGGGGTCGTGCTCCGGGGAAGGCGTGCACTTAGTCTTAAGCCACGTAAAATGGCAGGAGTGTTGACAGATTAAACAAGAGGATGTTATTGATATACCTCCGGACCAGGGAGAGTCCGCAGCAATGAGATTGGCATAGTGTATGGTTTCAGGAGGCCTGTTACTCACCAATTTTCAGATGGATAGATCTTTAATAGTGCAAACGGTCAAGAGAAAGGCAACGCAGTGTTTTTTTTTTTTTCTTAAAAGGCGAATTGGTTAAAATATCTGTTTCGCTCTATGAAGGTTGCGGGTTAAATTCCAGTGTTGTTCAGAACTGGTGTGAACATGTTCCGGTGACCTCCAGAGGTGATCAGTTGAGCTACGGAGTTCGTGCTTTGTGTGATGATCTCGGCAGATGGTTCATAAATAAATACACACGTATTGTATGGCTCTCATAGAAGTGGGAGAATGAAATAGACTAGAGGATGCACTCATCAACCAGTGTCATGCCGATAAGCGTGGGCGGTCATGTTTCGCAATCTCTCGCAATCACCAGAGTCCTGGATCAGATCTGTGTTCTTATCTCGATCATACCACTTGCCCAGGTCATCCAGGTATTTATTTCTCTGCCTTCGACTTGTTCTTTTCCCCTCAATCTTGCCATGTGTCACTAAGTTCTCCAGTGTATTTTTTCTCATTACGTGCCCAAAATAATCTTGACTGATTACGTATAATTTCTCTAACCAGTTTACGGTTTTCATTTGTTTCTTGTAGGACTTGGTCATTGGTTTTTCTGTCTGTTCATTGTATTTTTTGCGTTTTCCCCAGACACCACATTTCCACTAGATGTTTTTCAGCTTGTCTGCTCATTGTCCGTCTTTACATCCTTACAAAAGTACAATTTCTTTGTAGCACTTCATCACTCTTTTTTTTTCTCGTTGCAGTTGACATCATTTTATTGGTTAGTATGTTTTTCATTTTGCAAAAGGCAGACCACGACATGGCGATTCTTGTTCTAATCTCGTCAAGGCACCTCACAGCAGATCTTAGATAATTGTACCGATTCACTTGTTTAAGAACATTCCGGTTTACCTGTATATCGCATTGTGATATTTGTAAACAAGACGCACTAGATAGCATAGCAACTGAAAGGTATAGTTACCGAGATGTCTCGGCAGGCGGCTTGCCTTTCTGTGGAGACTTACCATGCCAGATGGAGTCACACTTGGTGCAAATACCTTTAACGCAATTACGCAGACTAAAGAAATATAAAATACATCACGGAAATGGGACTATATATCCATTTGGTGGACGTAGAAACATCTCAAACAGAAAGCCAAAAGTCCCAGACAGAAGAAGAAGCAACAGAAGAAGAAATAATAGTGGAGGAAGAAATAATAGTGGAGGAAGAATACGTCGGCTATCCAGACCACGAACAAGTGTGTTGGGAGGCCTTGAGTCGGTGTAACTCCCCACCAAGCTCGAACCAACGAGCCGGCCACGACACAAGATACTAAAGAAGACTGAGAAGACACAAAAACAGAAGACATAGCTTGAGGAAATATGACGACTGGTAAAGCTCCATGAAGGAAACAACACCATTTAACGGGGCGGGTACACAATTACTCCAGGCCTCAACAAATGTGCGACTCTGTAAAGACATGTAAGACCACACGGATGTAACGAACACAATTGCAGCCATTTAACTTTTTCAAGGAAGCAGATAGACGCATCTATATTTACGAAAGAAGAAGTATTAGATACACTATAGAGGCCTTATATACAACGAAATCGATATTGTCGATGGTTGAACGGGGCCATTCGTCTCAGCTGAATCGGAATCGTAGTTGTGTACCTAACCAGCGTAAACTGAGACAACTAGTATCCACAAATCTCGATGTCACCTAAGAGAGACTAAGCGCTTGTCGGCAAACACCCAGAGCAAAGTCAGTATCTTGTTACATGTCTGTTTATTTGTGTCTGCGCGTGCGGAGTGTGTGCGTGTAACAATGGGTGAATGTGTGCGCGAGAACTGCGAGTGTAGGGGTGTGAATGTGTGTGTGTGTATGTGTGTAAACATGTGTGTGAGTGTGTATGTGTGTTTGTGTGAGAGTGTATGTGTGTGAAGAGTGTGTTGATGTTTCAGTGTTTCCGTGAGTGTGATTATGTGTGAATGTGAAAGAGCGTGTATGTTAATGTTTGAGTGCGTGCATGAGTAAATGTGTGTGTGTGTGTGTGTGTGTGTGTGTGTGTGTGTGTGTGTGTGTGTGTGTGTGACGGACGGACAGATAGACAGACAGACAGACAGACAGACAGACAGACAGACAGACAGACAGACAGACAGACAGACAGACAGATGGACACACGTGCGTACACAGATACATACACACGCATACATATACACACATATACGCATTACTTACTTACATTAATGCGTACATTAATAATCATAACAACAAATAGTTACCAAACATATCTCTTCCATGACCTTAAACAAGCACACTACGGAATTATCACGAAGACACCAAGAAGAAAATGTCTACTTTTCAAAGGGCAGAAATCTTCATGTTGCCCCCGAAAACATTGTGAAAAACCTAAGTATATTGCTAGCGATCATGAGCGAAGCAATCTGTCATCTACACGCGATCCTAAATGCCATTTGTGATCAATATGAGCGTCATTTCGCGAGAGCTCAAGCCATTCATCATTGTACCACACAATACGGGGTATAACAGCAACCATACTATGGTAGGCAGGATTGCCAAATTTTCCTCGAACGGTGGACTATGGCCAAATACTCGTATGAAATATTTTTGGATCGTGCCAGCCAAACCTTTTTTCAAACTGTATCTGATCGAGGGGTTAGCAGCTTTCTCCGTAGCCCCGAATACTCTCGTGGCTGACGTGAGTGCACGAGAACTGGAAGCGGTTCGAGTCGCGCCTAGTGACTTATGAGAGTATGGAGCTGGTCGCTCAGAAAGCAATGGCAAACTACTGAGCGTAATCTTGCCAAGAAATCAACAATCAGCTGAAAGATGCTGATGATGACAGCGATGTCCTGTAAAGGATATGCAAAACATTTTTAATCGGTCTCCGTGGCTAAGGGCTTGCGAACGCGGTTTGTGAGCCCGTATACCCGGGTTCGAAACACAGCGGTGCTGGATTTTTCGAAAAAGGTATAAGTGCCGATCGTTCAGAAAGCAATGGCAAACTACTGAACGTAAAATTAGCCCAGAAATCACGAACAGCGAAAATGCTGGGGTTGACTGCTACGTCCTGTGAAGGACATGCAACTAAAAAAATAGGAACTATTACTACTGCAAATTGTCCATAATGGCATAGTGGTCATTAACGCATACTTTTGGACATAAGGCACTAGGTGGGGAACAGCATGGATAAGAATTATCGTTCTTAAACATACGGTGCGCTTATGCCGAGGTAGCGGGTTCAACCCCTACACCAGTCAGTGGGGCTAACATGTTGACTTCTCGTCCTTGACTTGGGGACATAAATTACAAGTACCTCTGAAGTCGGAGTGGGTTCGACTGATGGCGAGGGGCACTGGTGTACTAGTTGGGTGGTGTGGTCTGCATAAAACTAACAACCTTACCACCCTCAAAACTTGCTAGTTTAATGTTTATATTCTCCCATACGACTAATGGTAGCCGAGGTATTTCAGTGGCTAGAATGCTTTCCTGTTGTTGTTCTCAGTTAGCCTCGAATGATGTGTGGATAAAATAATGTATGAAAAAGAGTGATAGAAGGGCAGACTGTTAGACGGGCCTGTGTGCCCAATTCTTAACCCTTTGAAAATAAAATGACCTCTTTCGTTTGTCCGTTCATTCCTGTGGGTTGGGTGCTCGAATCCCTATGGGTACTTTAAAAATAAACATTAACCTGGGCTCTTAGGTCAAGCCGGAATAGAAAAGGGTGCCAGAAGACGATCCGTGAAGTAAGGTTAAGATAGTTGCATTTCAATTACAAGACGTCGCAACCCTAGCATTTTTTTTTTTTTTTTGCTGTTTGTGATGTCTTCGCAAGTTTATTCGTTCAGTAGTTTGCCACTGAAGTAAAGCTGGCGGCGGGATATTCACAACAACAGCCATCGAGCCTCGATTGGTCTAAAAAAAATATAGGGCCAGTGCCAGCCTAATATGGCTACCAGCAAATGTCTTGAGAAGTAATGGCGGCCGGCGAGATACTGACCTCATCAGCCACGAGTGCAGATTGGTTTTAAAACATGAGTCTACCATCGAATGCCCAGTGCACTTTAAGACGTGTGAATGATTCATTACTTGACCTACTATACATCCAATTCACCACAAGGTGTGCTGAAGGGTCGTTTATTTTTGTATATTGACCAGGCGTCATTTTACTTGCAAGTGGGATATTCTGGGCACACACTAATCTGGATCGAGAAGGGATGTTCGGTCATTTTCCCCGATCTCATGAAACAGCTACCGCGGACTACAAACTGTGCAAAATGTAAGATTGCAAGAGAGTCATGAGAATTCCCTGCCATGATGGTAGACAATCAGTATCTGCACTCACGTCTTGCACTCACTGTTTACAGCTCTCGGGAGCTTGTTCAGAATGAAGTTGTTGTTTTGCTGCCGAGATGCAATGAAGACACCGCCAGCCGGCAATACTTCAAGCACGTACGCGAGTCAACAACTCAACTCTACGTGTTTATTCAACAATAACAACAGCTTTAGCAGCAATAACTACAAGAACAACAGCTCTAACAACAGCTACAACAGCAACAGCTACAACTAGTAACTGTTGGCAACATAGAAAACATACTCAACCAGTAAGACATCGAATAAAAACAACACATAACTAGAAAGCTTAGCGAAAGGAAAGACACACGTAAATACATGATACTATTTCGACAACAATCTTCATCAGTTAATTAAAACAACACAAACACATACACAAACACACACACAGACACCACCCACACACACACACACACACACACATACACACACACACGCACACACACTTACTCACTCACTCACACGCATACACACAAGAATACCTAGTTAGAAAACTGAAACATCACAAATCACAAATTATTAATACATGTTTCAACGAATAACATGGAAAACAATCCTAAGTTCAGAAACCTAAGTTCAGAATATGAAACAAGAGGAATAAGGAAGGAATGTTACGAAACGAAACAAGAACGAATACAGCGCGGGTGGGGATTGGGGGGGGGGGGGGAAGGAAGAAAGAGGAAGGGGGCAGGAGTAAATAAACAACAAATAGAGAATAGATACACATATACACACATAAACACACTCTCTGACCCACACGGGCATGCGAAGACATACTGCATGCCCGTTACAGGGCGATGAGAGCAAACCAAACCCCAGCTTGGTGTACCAGGAAATTCTATGTTCAGTGGGTTTCCATTGCTATAGATATGTAGTGAATGAACTAGGGAAAGCACCATGGCACAAGTACCCAAAGATACAAAGACATTGTTGTATAGGTGTATTTGTACCTGAAGACAGTTGATGAGTTGATGAATTGATGAGCTGATGAGAATTGGACACATGTTTAGACTTCAACATCAGACAGCGGAGTGATCAATCTAATGAATGAATGAATGAATGGATTAATGAATGAATGAATGAATGAATGAATGAATGAATAGAAATACGGAATAACATAATGTTAAAGATATACAGAAATACCCAGAACTAAATGTTTAGGTCGTGTGTCACGATCACCCCCAAATAACTCGTATCCCAGGGACATATAACACCCAACTGTCATGATGCAGGCAACAGGCACCCCACACATTGCCCACCCTCTTCTAATGATCGATGAAATGTCACCACGATGAACTAATTAACCTTTTAAATAGATCTTAATCCCCAAGAAACACATTAAAATTTCATGTCTTTTCAAGTACGCTCCTTTTCTCGAGTGATAAAATGGTATAGTTAATTTAGTGTTCTGTAATTTGTCAACACGACAGACTAATTGAACTTTTAGTACAAAAATACCAATTGTTAGAGAAGCTTTGGGGTAATTAAAATAGCTTTCCTTTTTATATTTCCTAGTGGGTCCTCTGATCATTACTTCTTGCTTGTGGATTGTTTACAAGCGACCCGCCAGGAAATTAAAACGTTTCTACAAAGTCTGCCTTAGGAAGCTATTGAAGATTAAATGATAAGACAAGATCTCAGCCATCAAAGTCTTAGAAAGTGCGCTCATGCCCAGTATCCACACTATACTAATAGAGAATGAGATTCGCTGGGCTGGTCACTTGACTCGCAGGCCAGATCACAGGCTCCCTAAACGCATTTTTTTTTACGATGAGCTGCGCTGTGGTAAAAGCTCCCAAGGCGACCAGAGGAAACGCTTTAAAGACACTGAAGATCTCACTAAAAGCTTTTGGAATTCATCACAACACTTACTGCCACAGACCGAAATTCGTGGCGTACATCATTACGCAAGGGTGTAGTCACTTAAGAAGCAACCAGGACTGCAAGAGCTCTGGAATAAAAAGTCTGCAAAAAGAAGAAAAAATCGAAACCACATCAGGAGATCCTATTCCTGGAACGTCAAGCATTCTTTGCTCACATTGTCAAAAAACATTTCGAGTCAGAATAGGCCTTACCAGCCATTTTAGAACTCACGGCTCCAAATTTTCAACCCCACTGGATGAAATGAATGGTCATGATCATTCTTGATGGACAAACACCACTTCTTTCCTTTACTGTTATGAGTGCCAGTCAATGAAGTGGTCTCGGGGTATGGTGTCCACCTCGAGTGCTGAGTGCTGGAGGTCCCGGGTTCAGGCCCCGGTGAGGACCGGGATTTAGTTAAAAAATCCACCTGGACTTCCAGTAATAAAATTTCCCCTGGTCTCTGGGTAGTGAGATCGGACGCTCGTGTGTATTGTTGCGCACGTAAAAAATCCCTTGGCAGTTGGAAATCGAAAAAGAGTAGCCTAACGGAGCTGCCCGGGAAAAATTTCGAGTTAAAAATCTACCCAAAGTATTTCAGGATCCTCGCCGATGCAACGGAGTTTGTGCATTGAGTTGAGTTTCTCCACACTCAGGTCTGAGTTAGGAGAAAAACGGAGCACTTATGGGTTAAACCGTGTGCCGTGATGTTGATCCAACGACAATGAATCATTATTAACATGTGCCATGCCGATAAGCGTGGACGGTCATTCTTCCCCATCTCACATCATCAGTACTGAAAGACCTGTGTTCTTCTCCCGACTATGCCAAGTAGCCAAACCATTAGTATTTACCTCTTTGGTTTCCTCTTGCTCTTTCCCCAATCGCTTAATCCAATCCTATCTTTCACTCTCCAACTTCTCCGTCGTCTGCTTCGTCAGTACGCCGTATCTATGCCCCTGTTCTGGAATAACCGTCCTCGGCTTCCTTGTGTAACACCAAGCGCTGAATGACACTGTCAGTACAACGAAGATCTTGTCAAAGATGAGACCAACTTGGAAAGTAGACACCTATCGCAGAAACATCATTTGGTCTCGGAAAGAGACTTGGCACTGATGATACTGGAGAGCAAGCCACAGGTCCAGAGACACATTTGACGTGCCTGGGGAAAACAATGCGACACAGGCATGCAGTGTCTTTGGTTCATGGATGTATGCTGAGCTGATGAGAATTTACTTTAGGGATATGATCAGAGGACTTCATCACCAGCATTCTGAACGACCGACCGACCGATCCATCCATCCACCCGCCGATCGACCGATCGATCTACCGACCGACCGACCGAACGAACGACCGAACGAACAAACGAACAAAGATACAGAAACAAGGAATAGCATATTTAAAAAAAAAAATACAAAGCAATACACAGAACACCTCCAGAAACACGTGTCCCTCGAACATGTAACACCCAACTATCATGATGCAGGCAACAGGGAACCCACACATTGCACAATCTTCTAATGATCGATGAAATATCACCATACTATACTAATTAACCTTTTAAGTAGACCTTAATCCCCAGGAAACATATTAACATTTAATGACTTTCCAATTGCGCCCTTTATCTCGCGTGACAAAATGGTATAGATAATTTAATGTTCTGTAATTTGTTAGCTATGCCGAGTGGTCTATAAAATATACGTTTACCACCGCATGTCACACAAGTATTAAAGCGAGTAGAAAGGCCCCTTAGTACATATTTACTCATTTGTTAACAGTACAGAATAGCTGACCGCTTTGCACATAAATACTAATGTCTGAAGAATCTTTGACTTAGCTCAAATAGCTTTCATTCTTATCTTACCAGGCCTGTCTTCGGCTCCTTACTTCTTCCCTTTTCTTCTATGAGTGCTAATCAATCAATAATCATAATTCCACATACGCTTTGGTGGCCATGGTTCGCAGCCACACAGTCACTAGATTATTGGATCAGATCTGTGTTCCTCCCTGACCACGCCATGTGGCCAAGTCATAGGGTATTCAAATCTTGTCCCCCCTTTATCGTTTCCCTGTTCTCTTCTGTCACTCTCGAATTCCTCCGTCCCCTGCCTCATCAGTATGACGTGGCATCGTAATGCCGCAACCGCCATTGCTGTCTTGTGACGTCACATGTGCATGGACATGGTCAGTACAATAAAGCTAATATCAGAATAAGAGGTAAACTCAAGAAATGGGTATATATTGCAAAACATGGCTTGGTGTCCTTGCTACACCTGCCGGTTTGTCACTGAAGACACTGGAGAACCTAGATCCAGGTTAAGAGTCTTGGACGTTCTAGGAAAGACAACATGGCATTCGCTTTCAAAGAAATTGGACGCGATATGGAAAACAACAGGACACACGCTTATTAAAGACATTGGACGTGCTAGGAAAAACAGCATGACACAAGACAACAAAGAGATTGGACGTTTCAGGAGAGACAATATTATACACGCTTACAACGACACTGGACGTGTTAGGAAAACAACATGCCACACGCTTACAAAGACATTGGAGCACAGAAATAGACTGAACTGAAGTGAGTTTATGCGAACGGGAGACAGTGGAGGGACTTGATTAGACAACTTCGACACCAGTCTTCAGACTGAACAACCTAATGAATGAATAAATAAAGGAAGATACAGAAACTCAATAATGTTTACAATATAAAGAAATACACGGAACTAAATGTTTAGGTCGTGTGTCATGATCACACCAATAACTCGTGTCCCAGGGACATATAACACCCAACTGTCATGATGCAGGCAACAGGGACCCCACACATTGCCCGCACTCTTCTAATGATCGATGAAATATCACCACGATGTACTAATTAACCTTTTAAATAGATCTTAATCCCCAAGAAACACATTAACATTTGAAGTCTTTCCAATTGCACCGCTTTACTCACGTGATAAAATACTCGCAGTATAGGAAATTTAGCATTCTGTAATTTTATAATGTTTAACTTGAATTGACTACTCTCCAATTACCGAATGTCAGCGTGGCTGAACGGTTTAAGCGTTTAAGCCTTCTCGTCTGGCCGCAGTGTAAACCACAAGCCGGTCAGTTGTACTAAAATGTTGACTTCTCGTCCATGACTTGGGGACATAAATTAATAGTACCTCTGAAGTCGGTGAAATGTCTGTCTGATAGCGAGAGACACTGGTAATTAAGAAAGCTAAACCTTACGCAAAATCAGCCCGATGCGCTCCCTAGTGGTAGGAACTACTAGTATTTGTAGCACGTGTGTAGCACTACGCTCGACTTCAAAGCAAGAGAATTCAATTTTAATTTTAAAAAAGAAAGAACTAAAATCAGAAAATGTTTCCATGCGTTAAAAATGAATGATGGAAACTACTGCGCATTTCCTTGTCCGACCAAAACAAAAAATACTAATGCTTAGTTGCATAAAAATGCATACATAATGATTTTATCAACAACCACTCTTCTCTAATAGTGAAACGTTGAAAGCTTTCCTGGTTCTGCCACATTATTCGTGATGGCTCCACGTAACAACTGTTCAGGTTAACGACAAACTAAGGTGAGTTGAGTTCAATTGAGTTGACTTGAGTCAATAAACGACATCACATTACTCAGGGCATTCCCATCGTGCTCCGTCCTCATCTTCAACAGCCAGCAAAGAGTTCCAACACTAATGATACAAGTAGCAGTCTGATTATGTGTCCTCTGGTCTTTCCTCGGAGTTCTGAGTGTCGGCAAGATCCTCTGGTTGCTCCCTGTAGCACCATCTCTCCTGACCATGATGATCTATGCTATGCTATGCTATGCTATGCTATGATATGCTATGATATGATATGCTAAGCTATGCTATGCTATGCTATGCTATACTATGCTATGCAAACGACCTCAAGAGGCCCCGACCACGTCTGCCTTAGTTTTAGACTAGCATAGAAGAGAGATTCCAACACGTCTGCCTTAGTTTTAGACTAGCGTAGAAGAGAGATTCCAACACGTCTTCCTTAGTTTTAGACTAGCGTAGAAGAGAGATTCCAACACGTCTGCCTTAGTTTTAGACTAGAGTAGAAGAGAGATTCCAACACGTCTGCCTTAGTTTTAGACTAGAGTAGAAGAGAGATTCCAACACGTCTGCCTTAGTTTTAGACTAGCATAGAAGAGAGATTCCAACACGTCTGCCTCAGTTTTAGACTAGCGTAGAAGAGAGATTCCAACACGTCTGCCTCAGTTTTAGACTAGAGTAGAAGAGAGATTCCAACACGTCTGCCTTAGTTTTAGACTAGAGTAGAAGAGAGATTCCAACACGTCTGCCTTAGTTTTAGACTAGAGTAGAAGAGAGATTCCAACATGTCTGCCTTAGTTTTAGACTAGAGTAGAAGAGAGATTCCAACACGTCTGCCTTAGTTTTAGACTAGAGTAGAAGAGAGATTCCAACACGTCTGCCTTAGTTTTAGACTAGAGTAGAAGAGAGATTCCAACACGTCTGCCTTAGTTTTAGACTAGAGTAGAAGAGAGATTCCAACACGTCTGCCTTAGTTTTACACTAGAGTAGAAGAGAGATTCCAACACGTCTGCCTTAGTTTTAGACTAGAGTAGAAGAGAGATTCCAACACGTCTGCCTTAGTTTTAGACTAGAGTAGAAGAGAGATTCCAACACGTCTGCCTTAGTTTTAGACTAGAGTAGAAGAGAGATTCCAACACGTCTGCCTTAGTTTTAGACTAGAGTAGAAGAGAGATTCCAACACGTCTGCCTTAGTTTTAGACTAGAGTAGAAGAGAGATTCCAACACGTCTGCCTTAGTTTTAGACTAGAGTAGAAGAGAGATTCCAACACGTCTGCCTTAGTTTTAGACTAGAGTAGAAGAGAGATTCCAACACGTCTGCCTTAGTTTTAGACTAGAGTAGAAGAGAGATTCCAACACGTCTGCCTTAGTTTTAGACTAGAGTAGAAGAGAGATTCCAACACGTCTGCCTTAGTTTTAGACTAGAGTAGAAGAGAGATTCCAACACGTCTGCCTTAGTTTTAGACTAGAGTAGAAGAGAGATTCCAACACGTCTGCCTTAGTTTTAGACTAGAGTAGAAGAGAGATTCCAACACGTCTGCCTTAGTTTTAGACTAGAATAGAAGAGAGATTCCAACACGTCTGCCTCAGTTTTAGACTAGAGTAGAAGAGAGATTCCAACACGTCTGCCTTAGTTTTAGACTAGAGTAGAAGAGAGATTCCAACACGTCTGCCTTAGTTTTAGACTAGAGTAGAAGAGAGATTCCAACACGTCTGCCTTAGTTTTAGACTAGCATAGAAGAGAGATTCCAACACGTCTGCCTTAGTTTTAGACTAGAGTAGAAGAGAGATTCCAACACGTCTGCCTTAGTTTTAGACTAGAGTAGAAGAGAGATTCCAACACGTCTGCCTTAGTTTTAGACTAGAGTAGAAGAGAGATTCCAACACGTCTGCCTTAGTTTTAGACTAGAGTAGAAGAGAGATTCCAACACGTCTGCCTTAGTTTTAGACTAGAGTAGAAGAGAGATTCCAACACGTCTGCCTTAGTTTTAGACTAGAGTAGAAGAGAGATTCCAACACGTCTGCCTTAGTTTTAGACTAGAGTAGAAGAGAGATTCCAACACGTCTGCCTCAGTTTTAGACTAGAGTAGAAGAGAGATTCCAACACGTCTGCCTCAGTTTTAGACTAGAGTAGAAGAGAGATTCCAACACGTCTGCCTTAGTTTTAGACTAGAGTAGAAGAGAGATTCCAACACGTCTGCCTTAGTTTTAGACTAGAGTAGAAGAGAGATTCCAACACGTCTGCCTTAGTTTTAGACTAGCATAGAAGAGAGATTCCAACACGTCTGCCTCAGTTTTAGACTAGCGTAGAAGAGAGATTCCAACACGTCTGCCTCAGTTTTAGACTAGAGTAGAAGAGAGATTCCAACACGTCTGCCTTAGTTTTAGACTAGAGTAGAAGAGAGATTCCAACACGTCTGCCTTAGTTTTAGACTAGAGTAGAAGAGAGATTCCAACACGTCTGCCTTAGTTTTAGACTAGAGTAGAAGAGAGATTCCAACACGTCTGCCTCAGTTTTAGACTAACGTAGAAGAGAGATTCCAACACGTCTTCCTTAGTTTTAGACTAGCGTAGAAGAGAGATTCCAACACGTCTGCCTTAGTTTTAGACTAGAGTAGAAGAGAGATTCCAACACGTCTGCCTTAGTTTTAGACTAGAGTAGAAGAGAGATTCCAACACGTCTGCCTCAGTTTTAGACTAGAGTAGAAGAGAGATTCCAACACGTCTGCCTTAGTTTTAGACTAGAGTAGAAGAGAGATTCCAACACGTCTGCCTTAGTTTTAGTCTAGCGTAGAAGAGAGATTCCAACACGTCTTCCTTAGTTTTAGACTAGAGTAGAAGAGAGATTCCAACACGTCTGCCTTAGTTTTAGTCTAGCGTAGAAGAGAGATTCCAACACGTCTGCCTTAGTTTTAGACTAGCATAGAAGAGAGATTCCAACACGTCTGCCTCAGTTTTAGACTAGCGTAGAAGAGAGATTCCATCACGTCTGCCTTAGTTTTAGTCTAGAGTAGAAGATGGATCCCAACACGCCTGCCTTGTATTTTGACTAGCGTAGAGGAGGGATCCCAACAGAAATCCTGTATCCACACTCTTAAATGATGTTCTGGTGTAGACTGAGCACATACAGACATGCCCTGAGTGTTGTGACGTCAGTGTTAGGTGTAAAATTCTGACAATGATCCTGACAGAAAAACCAATGACCAAGTACTACAGGAGACAAATGAAGATCGTAAACTGATTAGAGAAATTAGACGTAGACAGTCAAATTTTTTTTGGACATGTTATGAGAAGAAAAGGATTGGAGAACTTAGTGACAACTGGCAAGATCGAAGGGAACAGACCAAGAGGAAGACCGAGAGGAAAATACCTGGATGGCTTGGCCACATGGCATGGACGAGAAAGGAACACTGAGCTGATCCACGACGCTGGTGATCGAGTGAAATGGCGAGTCATGACCGTCCCACGCTTTCCTGGCATGGAACATGATTGATTGATTGATCCTGAAAATTAATTTTGAGTGTAAGAGTCAATATCACCACACTGCGGGACATTCCCACACGTACTGAGTCCTATTTAAGAGTAGCCAACGAAGAGTTGTCATGCTGATGTACCCTAGACAGGATGATGACACGTCAGCCTGCATTTCTCCCTACGCATTGAGTGTCATATCGAGACCCTCAGCCTACACATCGCTGAATCAGTCTCTCCATATGTGGATCCTCTGCTTTGCTGCACTTCCCACTCGGTCTCAGAGAGCCCTCAGCCTGGTCTATATTACATCGCGCTCATTGGATGGATATATACACAGTGGTACCTTGGGTTACGAACTTAATTCCTTCCAGAACTCGTTAGTAACCCGAAACATTGAAATCAATGAAATAAAGACAATCCGTTTCAAGATGAAAGAATCGGTCTTTGTTATTAAAATTCGGTCGTTTACCTGACAAAATGCAAAGAATACGTGTACTTCATGTTTTAAATAAAGAGAACGAAAACAACCAAATGAATTAAATGTAAAATAAAAAGAGATTTAGTCTATCTTTATTACCGAGAAAACGATTACGGGAAATTTTTCACTTTCTTTGTTATTCTGAATCATTAGTTTCAGGAGTATCTTGTCGCTGTTTCTTGGCAGCCGACTGGGAATCTTTCTGCACCAAGAAACTATCAAGGGAAATTTGTCGCTTCCTTTGCTGGAGAATCTTTCTGAAGTGGGCCATCGTGTTATCATTCATCACATATAGGGGCATGGGGCTTGTTAGCAACAAGTTTGTTTGGATGATGGTTCACAATGAAGTCTTCGACGTCTGCCCACTTGCTGCAAATTTCTTTAATCCTGGCAGTTGAAACAGTCAACTGCTCCTCATTTAATGTCTTTAGCTGTTCATTCTGAAGATCCACAAGCTTATCTGCAGTACTGTTTGTACTGTACCCGATCGTTTGTCTCCAGCGTTACATCTTGCTTTCTTTCGCTCGCCTTCGTTCGTAACCTGAGGCAATGTTCGTTATCAGAGACATTCAATTTTCGAAGTTGTTGTTCGTAGCCTGAATTGTTCGTGACCTGAGCGTTCGTAACCCGAGGTACCACTGTATATGAAAAACCACATAAAAATAATACATTCCTAGCGAGCACAATAAAACTGTTTCCAGAATTCACGAATTCATATCATCACACGGAAAGGCAACTAAAAATAAATGCTCAGTTTATACACAAAAAGAAATCTGGAAAATAAACCTCCCATGGATCGCCATCAGGCTCTCAGACGCCACAGCATTTAAAGGCTGATACATTATATCAGCTATCATCCATAAACGTTGGCCTTCGACATATCTATTACCATCAAACGATCCCCATGTTTGCAGTATCAACGCTCCAACTGGTCACGTGTGGTTATTTCTATAACCGTCAATTTTCAAGAATTGCGAAACGTTGCAAGGTTAATGCCCGGGTTTATTTTCAAATCATTGCACAATTTTGGACGTGGAAATAACTTGCTTTGTGTTTCGCAGCCATCGTGAATAATAGTATCTACAGTTATTGTACTTATGTGTGTAGTCGTGGTATAAGTTATCTCCCGTTTATATAGACGAGTTAAATCCCGTTTTTTGACGAATTTATTGCTCCGCTGTGACTTAAAGTCTTAAAAGTCGAGAGGATCGACTTCATTGCCCCTAGTTTTATCCTATATGACGAAAGCATCGCACAAAGCACGAACTCCGTAGCCCCAGGAGTATCCGAGAAAAATGCACACGTGAACCGAAAGACCCAGCCTGCAATTGGTACCAAGACACATCTTGGGGGTAAAGACGGTCGGTGCGTTACTGACCACACAACCCACAGGGTGATGATTAGACTGTGAAAACATCATTGCACCACATGTCCAGTGTGCATTAAGGCGAGTACAAGGGTGTGTTACTGACTGACTTTGATTGTTTTGATGGCGATTATTGACAATGCAAGAATGTTAAAGTGTGTGCTACATAGATCCTGTAATTTTGTATGGATGTGAAACATGGACAATGCAGGAATGTTAAAGTGTGTGCTACATAGATCCTGTAATTTTGTATGGATGTGAACATGGACAATGCAGGAATGTTGAAGTGTGTGCTACATAGATCCTGTAATTTTGTATGGATGTGAAACATGGACAATGCAGGAATGTTAAAGTGTGTGCTACATAGATCCTGTAATTTTGTATGGATGTGAAACATGGACAATGCAGGAATGTTGAAGTGTGTGCTACATAGATCCTGTAATTTTGTATGGATGTGAAACATGGACAATGCAGGAATGTTAAAGTGTGTGCTACATAGATCCTGTAATTTTGTATGGATGTGAAACATGGACAATGCAGGAATGTTAAAGTGTGTGCTACATAGATCCTGTAATTTTGTATGGATGTGAAACATGGACAATGCAGGAATGTTGAAGTGTGTGCTACATAGATCCTGTAATTTTGTATGGATGTGAAACATGGACAATGCAGGAATGTTAAAGTGTGTGCTACATAGATCCTGTAATTTTGTATGGATGTGAAACATGGACAATGCAGGAATGTTAAAGTGTGTGCTACATAGATCCTGTAATTTTGTATGGATGTGAAACATGGACAATGCAGGAATGTTGAAGTGTGTGCTACATAGATCCTGTAATTTTGTATGGATGTGAAACATGGACAATGCAGGAATGTTAAAGTGTGTGCTACATAGATCCTGTAATTTTGTATGGATGTGAAACATGGACAATGCAGGAATGTTAAAGTGTGTGCTACATAGATCCTGTAATTTTGTATGGATGTGAAACATGGACAATGCAGGAATGTTGAAGTGTGTGCTACATAGAACCTGTACTTTTGTATGGATGTGAAACATGGACAATGCAAGAATGTTAAAGTGTGTGCTACATAGAACCTGTAATTTTGTATGATGTGAAACATGGACAATGCAGGAATGTTGAAGTGTGTGCTACATAGAACCTGTACTTTTGTATGGATGTGAAACATGGACAATGCAGGAATGTTGAAGTGTGTGCTACATAGAACCTGTACTTTTGTATGGATGTGAAACATGGACAATGCAGGAATGTTAAAGTGTGTGCCGCATAGAACCTGTACTTTTGTATGGATGTGAAACATGGACAATGCAGGAATGTTGAAGTGTGTGCTATATAGAACCTGTACTTTTGTATGATGTGAAACATGGACAATGCAGGAATGTTAAAGTGTGTGCTACATAGATTCTGTACTTTTGTATGGATGTGAAACATGGACAATGCAGGAATGTTGAAGTGTGTGCTATATAGAACCTGTACTTTTGTATGATGTGAAACATGGACAATGCAGGAATATTAAAGTGTGTGCTACATAGAACCTGTACTTTTGTATGGATGTGAAACATGGACAATGCAGGAATGTTGAAGTGTGTGCTATATAGAACCTGTACTTTTGTATGGATGTGAAACATGGACAATGCAGGAATGTTGAAGTGTGTGCTACATAGAACCTGTACTTTTGTATGGATGTGAAACATGGACAATGCTAAAGTGTTGAAGTGTGTGTTACATAGAACCTGTACTTTTGTATGGATGTAAAACATGGACAATGCTAGAGTGTTGAAGTGTGTGCTACATAGAACCTGTACCCCGGGAAGGTTAACCCGGTCAACAAATGCCCTCAGAAGTCGGATGTGTCGGCCTAACGGCGCAAGAACGCAGCTCGGCTGTGGACAGGCACAACGCAATCACGTCCGAAAAAAAACTCCGGATGAACGAAGAAGAAGAAGAAGAAGAACCTGTACTTTTGTATGGATGTGAAACATGGACAATGCTAGAGTGTTGAAGTGTGTGCTACATAGAACCTGTACTTTTGTATGGATGTGAAACGTCGACAATGAGCAGAGAAGCTGAAAAGTATGTAATTCCACAGGAAATGTGGTTTCGGAGCAATGTACAAAGAATACCATGGACAGATAGAAAAACAAATGAGCAAGTGCTACAAGAAACAAATGATGACCGATAAATGGGTACAGAAATTAGACTAGGCAGTCAAGATGTTTTTGGACATTATGAGAAGAAATAAACTGGAGAACTTGGTGACAACTGGCAAGATTGAGGGAAAATGATAGACGGGAAGGCAGCAAGGTACATATCTAGATGGTTTGGCACATGGCATAATCGAGCCAAGAACACAGAGCTGATAGATGACTCTAGTGATTGTGCGAGATGGCGAAAGGTGACCGCCGCGCTTATCGACATGGATACATTATGCCGATGTTAACAATACACCAGAAATCGTGGTGCTAAAAGTTTAGTTGAGCTGTTGAATTGAGTTGAGCTGAGCTAAGAACCAATATCACTGCACTTAGGACATTCCCAAACGTGTTCCCTCCACTTGTTCAACGGCCAGCGAACTGCTAATCGTTCCAACTGCCATCTGATTGCAAGTTCTTGTGGTCTTCCCTTTCAGTTTGAGATTTGTCCAGAACACCTGCCATCCCCCCACCATATCATTCTCTCCACATACGGGTCCTCAGGCTGTTCCCCCGCCTCCTCCACCTGGTCCCACAGGCGACCAACCACCCTCTCCCTTGTCCATAGGTAATATACCACAGATAGGCGCATTCCCTGCCAGCCTACCAGCCCGTTCATTACCCCGCACCCTTGCATGACCAGGGCAAAAAATCCATACAGTTCTCACAATCTGTGACCTTGAAGTGAGGCAAGCCATTCTACATGAAACAAAAACTAAAAGTTTAGGAGGTAAGGTAATAATTTGCAATGTATATAGTAAGAGCAAACGTGCAACAAGTGGGTGGTCGAGAAGTTGGAGTACCTTTCACTCAGGTCTGGAGAAGAGAGTTTGGTACGCCGATATGACAATGATCACATGACGTCACAATTATAAAAATCAAGCCTTGAGTAATGAGAAATAAATCGCAGATGCTGTCTGGCTGACAGAAAATTGACAGACGCAAATGAAAATAAAGGGGAAAAAAGGGAAGGCAAGAAATAAAGAGGATTGACAGGTGGAGATATGCAAAGAAAGAAAGAGTAACGACGATGGAAATAGATAAAGGAGCAAAAAGAAAAAGAAAGAAAATAGACCGAAAAAAGAAGAAACACGGGAAGAAAAGAAAGAAAGTAAAAAAAAAAAAAAATAGGAGAAACAAGCAAACAAACAACTAAGTAGAGAAACAAAGGAAAAAGAAAGTTAGTTGGTTTGTTAGTCGCGGTTCCAACTTCACAGCAACAGGTCGTTCCCATTATGCTCCGTTCCTGTACCAGTGAATAGCACACAAAATACTCCTCACTGCCCCATGTGAAAAGTGGAAAAGACAGGAGTCTCGACAACCAACTGTCGTACAAACAGGCAAGAAATAAAGAGGGATTGACAGGCGGAGATATGCAAAGAAAGAAAGAGTAACGACGATAGAAACAGATAAAGGAGCAAAGAAAGATAGAAAATAGACCGAAAAAAGAAGAAACACGGGAAGAAAAGAAAGAAAAAAAATTGGAGAAACAAGCAAACAAACAACAAAGCAAAGAAAGAAAAAAACCAAAAAAGAAAAAAAAAGAAAAGAAAAAGAAAAAGAAAGTTGGTTAGTTTGTTAGTCGCGGTTCCAACTTCACAGCAACGGATCGTCCCAATTATGCTCCGTTCCTGTGCCAGTGAATTTCACACAAAATACTCCTCACTGCCCCATGTGAAAAGTTGAAAAGACAGGAGTCTCGATAACCAATAGCCCACACACGTACCCTGTGCATAATGCCGCCGCAAGAATGTCAACACAAAAGGAAGACAGACAGACAGACAGACAGACAGACAGACAGACAGACAGACAGACAGACAGACAGACAGACAGACAGACAGACGGACGGACGGACGGACGGACGGACGGACGGACGGACAGACAGACAGACAGACAGACAGACAGACAGACAGACAGACAGACAGACAGACAGACAGGAGGAAAGAAAGAAAGAAAGAAAGAAAGAAAGAAAGAAAGAAAGAAAGAAAGAAAGAAAGAAAGAAAGAAAGAAAGAACGATTCATCTCCAAAAGTCAATCACTTCTCACCGACACACGGGATAAGAAGCTCAGTCTCAATATTTGATCTGCTCTCCCTGCGACTTCCAGACAATTCTCAGCCGTCTTGTGCCTGCCAAAAATATCACTCCATTGTTCTGTGCCCACTCACTCGACTGATGTGATCCATGATTGACTAACTTTAAAATACCCTCTGTGCGCCCAGGTAATCTTCCGCATTATGAAACTATAGAATCTCCACGAATTCTTCCTGTCGCTAAGTGGCCACAGTCTCTTTGTTGTTTCTATCAAACATTCCTAGTTATTCTCTCTTGCTGATTTGTGTTCTTATGATTGAATTAAAAAAAATATTCGAACGCTAGTGTTAAAGGTTTAAAGTTGAACGGATCGACATCATTGCACCGGGGTTTATCCCGCAAGGTTCCGTTTTATTGGACAGCCAAAATGGGCAATATAAACGTTTTGATGACGGCAAAAGTACAAATACTCGTATATAGCCACGAAAGAAAATAATATACTCTCTTTTGTCACGCCATGGATATATTATAAATAGCATAGTCACACCAGTTTTACGCTACCAGTGTCAAACCTGGACATTATCCAAAATCAACGCTTATGAGATAAAATGCTTGCGAAGAGCTGCCAAATTAACTATCTGACACCGAGTAAGAAATGACAGACTGTGCGGTCAACACGTTGTGTCACTGACAGACGGTTCGGTCATCTCGTTAGAATGCAAAACTATTAACTACCAATACTGGCCCTATATTATAGAAGATCTGCAACAAGAGCAAGAGGACCCACGAGAAGAAAATGGATTCGCGACATAAAAAACATTGTATAATCACATGGAATAACACTATCCTATCGGGCGCTGGAACTTCAACTATTCATCCCCAAGTTGCTTGACGGCAAAAGTGGAAGAGAATGATGATGAACTATGAAATAATACATCAAATACTGATGACACTATCTATCAACAATGGATACACTCACCTATAAATTATTGATTAAATGATATACCGATAAAACATAATTGATTTATCAAATAAGATTGTATCGTTTATATCGATATCTAATAAACTGACTCACCGATTACTGATGACATATATAATCGATCTCTAATAAAACGACTTAACGACACTGTTGCTGAAGCAATAATCAGATATAACACTACCTCGATATCTACTCCACCTGTGAAAGAACCATTGGCTCCGTACACCAAATCAAACTGCATGTAGCAATTTTACTGTAAATGCCAAGCAACGTATATAGGTAGAACGGAAGGACAATTAGCAAATCGTGTAATCAAACACATAGCAGTGTGGGTGGGAAAGAGAGTTTATCAATCTTCAGGAATCCCAGTGCAGTCGACCGGTTCATAAACATCGAAGTCGGCCATCACTGAACATTGCTTTAATTAGCAAGCACAGGGTTAACAACAAATCGTTATTTCTTACAAGGAACAATAATTCATTGCCTTCAAATATATCTAAAACATTATTGATTAGACGATTCCAGCCGTTGCTATGTAAACAGATGGACTTCCCTTTTAAATCTTAGACTACCGTGAGGAAAACGTGCTCCACATTCGAAAAATATCAGTATCTATGAATTTAGTTCAGAAAGCAATGGCAAACTACTGAACGTAAAATTTGCCCAGGAATCACAAACAACGAAAATGCTGGGGTTGACTGCTACGTCCTGTGAAGGACATGCAACTTTAATTTAATTAAATGAATTTAGTATTTCAGTCAAAGTATTATCGTTTATTCACAGCATATGATAACTGCAGTATGCAACTGACGAGATGCAGCGAAATATGCCAGACAATAAATCGTGCAACTTATTGTTAAAGGCTTCTGTGTTAAAAGCATCCTGATGAAATGTTATATCGAATACGGATGAAGTGATTAATCGCTTACTGGCGCAATTTTAATATAGATTTTTTTTTATAAAGTTACTTACCGAATACGATGAAGTCTATACTGAACAATCACTTATAACATTAATCATCTAAGTATGGAATTATATTTCTATAACCAAAAATGTCTCATTGATTCGTAATGAAAATATATTTGAAGATTGAGCACAACCCACATTGGCAACGCTGATCGTATTCCGGTACGAACCTTGGGCCTTCTCTACGTCACATTGGAAGCTCTAGACTCAAGTTTCGCTCTGGGTGAGCTTGTCATTAGAGCATATCCCTGACTGGACCCGGAATTATACTCCGGATCACTGGCGTGCGACTCGGGTGTGTAACCACTTGACCACGCGGCTCACGCTAGGAGCGACCAAATTATCATAATAGAATATCACGTCATCCATTGTAGGCTATAGCTCTACCGAAGAGCTCAGACGAGAGCGAAACTCGAGTCTAGTGCTTCCAATCTGACGTGGACAAGGCCCAAGGTTCGTACCGGAATAAGATCAATCTTTAAACCTCAAATCCAGCACAACCAAATGAAAAGATGTATTATTGATTATTAATAAAAGTGAATCATCGATTTCTGGTGAACAAGCGGAAAACTTTATCAGTTGAATTATAGTATATTCGCACAAGTGCTAAAGTAATAACAAAATTCTCAAGCTGCCAGCCACCCGGTTAATATTACACGCTGTTAAATGTAATTAATTTCTTCGCAGAACCGAGCAATTTGTTTCAGCAATTTATCACAGTCTGGGTTGATTAATGAACAACATCATCGCCAACAACTTGCCGAGGAAAATGAGAAGCAGAGGACAAATAGGGTGCTTTCCGTCACATGTTTCTTCATCGAATAGAGTTTCAATTTGCCCCCTGCTGTTAGAAGCAATTTCGTGCTACTTCTTTGTGCATTACATCAAAGCTGCCAAGGTTTTGATAAAACATGCTCATAATAAAGAGATAAAAACACACAAAACAAAGGTAAGTCTGTATAAATAATTACATAATTTTTGAGAGACGTGGTAGCGTTGTTGCTATAATAGAACCGGCGGGCTGCTAACATAGTGGTCAAGAAAGAAAAAAAGAAAGAAGAAAGAAGAAAGAAAGAAAAAGAAAGAAAGAAAGAAAGAAAGAACGATTCATCTCCAAAAGTCAATCACTTCTCACCGACACACGGGATAAGAAGCTCAGTCTCAATATTTGATCTGCTCTCCCTGCGACTCCCAGACAATTCTCAGCCGTCTTGTGCCTGCCAAAAATACCACTCCATTGTTCTGTGCCCACTCACTCGACTGATGTGATCCATGATTGACTAACTTTAAAATACCCACTGTGCGCCCAGGTAATCTTCCGCATTATGAAACTATAGAATCTCCACGAATTCTTCCTGTCGCTAAGTGGCCACAGTCTCTTTGTTGTTTCTATCAAATATTCCTAGTTATTCTCTCTTGCCGATTTGTGTTCTTATGATTAAAAAAAAACTATTCGAACGCTAGTGTTAAAGGTTTAAAGTTGAACGGATCGACATCATTGCACCGGGGTTTATCCCGTAAGGTTCCGTTTTATTGGACAGCCAAAATGGGCAACATAAACGTTTTGATGGAGGCAAAAGTACAAAGACTCGTATATAGCCACGAAAGAAAATAATTTACACTCTTTTGTCACGGCATGGATATATTATAAATAGCATAGTCACACCAGTTTTACGCTACCAGTGTCAAACTTGGACATTATCCAAAATCAACGCTTATGAGATAAAATGCTTGAGAAGAGCTGCCAATTTAACTATCCGAGACCGAGGAAGAAATGACAGACTGTGTGGTCAACACGTTGTGCCACTGACAGACAGAAGATCAAATGGTTCTGTCATCTCGTTAGAATGCAAAACCATTAACTGCCAATACTGGCCCTATATTATAGAATAGAAGATCTGCAACAACAGAAAGGAGGACCCACGAGAAGAAAATGGATTCGCGACATCAAAAACATTGTACAATCACATGGAATGACATTATCGTATCGGGCGCTGGAACTTCAACTATTCATCCCCAAGTTGCTTGACGGCAAAAGTGGAAGAGAATGATGATGGAATATGAAATGATACATCAAATACTGATGACACAATCTATCAATAATGGATACACTCACCTATAAATTATTGATTAAATGATATACCGATAAAACAGAATTGATTTATCAAATAAGATTGTATCAATTATGTCGATATCTAATTAACTGACTCACCGATTACTGATGAGATATACAATCGATCTCTAATAAAACGACTTAACGTACACTGTTGCTGAAGCAATAATCAGATATAACACTACCTCGATATCTACTCCACCTGTGAAAGAACCATTGGCTCCGTACACCAAATCAAACTGCATGTAGCAATTTTCTGTAAATGTCAAGCAACTTATATAGGTAGAACGGAAGGATAATTAGCAAATCGTGTAATCGAACACATAGCAGTGTGGGTGGGAAAGAGAGTTTATATCTTCAGGAATCCCAGTGCAGTCGACCGGTCATAAAACATCGAAGTCGGCCATCACGGAACATTTGCTAATTAGCAAGCACAGGGTTAACAAACAAATCGTATTTCGTACACAAGGAACAATAATTCATTGCTCAAATATATCTAAACATTATTGATTAGACGATTCCAGCCGTTGCTATGTAAACAGATGGACTTCCCTTTAAATCTTAGACTACCGTGAGGAAACGTGCTCCACATTCGAAAAATATCAGTATCTATGAATTTAGTTCAGAAAGCAATGGCAAACTACTGAACGTAAAATTTGCCCAGGAATCACAAACAACGAAAATGCTGGGGTTGACTGTTACGTCCTGTGAAGGACATGCAATTTAATTTAATTTAAATGAATTTAGTATTTCAGTCAAAGTATTATTCGTTTATTCACAGCATATGATAACTGCAGTATGCAACTGACGAGATGCAGCGAAATATGCCAGACAATAAATCGTGCAACTTATTGTTAAAGGCTTCTGTGTTAAAAGCATCCTGATGAAATGTTATATCGAATACGGATGAAGTGATTAATCGCTTACTGGCGCAATTTTAATATAGATTTTTTTTATAAAGTTACTTACCGAATACCGATGAAGTCTATACTGAACAATCACTTATAACATTAATCATCTACTAGTTATGGAATTATATTTCTATAACCAAAAATGTCTCATTGATTCGTAATGAAAATATATTTGAAGATTGAGCACAACCCACTATTGGCAACGCTGATCGTATTCCGGTACGAACCTTGTTCACGTCACATTGGGAGCTCTAGACTCAAGTTTCGCTCTGGGTTGAGCTTGTCATTAGAGCATATCCCTGACTGGACCCGGAATTATACTCCGGATCACTGGCGTGCGACTCGGGTGTGTAACCACTTGACCACGCGGCTCACGCTAGGAGCGACCAAATTATCATAATAGAATATCACGTCATCCATTGTAGGCTATAGCTCTACCGAAGAGCTCAGACGAGAGCGAAACTCGAGTCTAGTGCTTCCAATCTGACGTGGACAAGGCCCAAGGTTCGTACCGGAATAAGATCAATCTTTAAACCTCAAATCCAGCACAACCAAATGAAAAGATGTATTATTGATTATTAATAAAAGTGAATCATCGATTTCTGGTGAACAAGCGGAAAACTTTATCAGTTGAATTATAGTATATTCGCACAAGTGCTAAAGTAATAACAAAATTCTCAAGCTGCCAGCCACCCGGTTAATATTACACGCTGTTAAATGTAATTAATTTCTTCGCAGAACCGAGCAATTTGTTTCAGCAATTTATCACAGTCTGGGTTGATTAATGAAACAACATCATCGCCAACAACTTGCCGAGGAAAATGAGAAGCAGAGGACAAAATGGGTGCTTTCCCGTCACATGTTTCTTCATCGAATAGAGTTTCAATTTGCCCCCTGCTGTTAGAAGCAATTTCGTGCTACTTCTTTGTTGCATTACATCAAAGCTGCCAAGGTTTTGATAAAACATGCTCATAATAAAGAGATAAAACACACAAAACAAAGGTAAGTCTGTATAAATAATTACATAATTTTTGAGAGACGTGGTAGCGTTGTTGCTATAATAGAACCGCGCCTGCTAACATAGTGGTCATCGGGTTGATTCTTAGCTGGACGAATTCGGATCATTTAAAATGAACTTGGACCTCCCAGTCTAAAATGGGTACCAGCAATGTATTGGACAGTAAAGGCGATCTGTGTGGAACTGACCACATCATTCATTGTGTGTGGGTCGAGCACCTTGAGCTTGATGAGCTTTACAACGTGTAGAGAATGTTTCGTGTGGAATGGCTATCGTCGCTACGGATGTCACAGACTCTGAGAATTGTATGGATATTTTGCACTGGCCATGCGGGGGTGCGGGGGAAATGAACAGGCTAATAGGCTGGCAAGGAATGCACATCTTGGTGGTAGATTGCCTATGGACAAGGGGGAGGTGGTCGTGCGCTTGTGGGACCAGGTGGAGAAGGCGGGGGAACAGATTGAGAACCCATATGTGGAAAGAATGAGATTGAGGGGATCGGCAGGGGTTCTGGAAGAATCTCAAAACTGAGAGGGAAGACCAGGAGAACTTTAAATCAGACAGCAGTGGGAACGATTAGTAGTATGACTCTTCGCTGGCTGTTGAACGAGGGGACGGAGCACGTATGGGAATGTCCTGAGTGCAGTGATGACGGTTCTGAACTCAACTACAACGTGTAGAAGAGCCCTTTACTTTCCCACGAACTGATGGAATTCTTGCAGAGAAGGTTTGTTCATGAAGTGCGAATCCAGTCTTCTACAACCAGTACTGAACACGGGTCACGCGTATCGTATCTATATCAATCTATCTCTTGCAACAAGTACTGAACACGGTAAGGTCTAGAATTTGTGTCTAGATCAATCTATCTCTTGCAACAAGCATTCAACACAGTAAGGTCAAGGATTATGTCTAGATTAATCTTCGTTCTATAATAAAAAGGTGACAGGTTAAGTATTGTGTCTAGATCAATTTGTGCCCTACAACTAGCACCTGAACACAGGTCAAGTATTGTGTCTAGATCAGTGTTCCCAACGTGGGGCCCACGTCCAACACGGGGGGGGGGGGGGGGGGGGGGGGGGGAGACGAGAATTCGATTGTTAGGGGGGGGGGGGCAATTCGAAAATGGAAGAAATCAGCTGGATATAACAAAACGGGGAGACTTGAGACTGAAGTTAACTAAATTGGAACCTGACATAAATCTCTTTGCAGCAAGCATCAAGCGCAAGGATCTCACTAAATTTAAATAATTACTAATAATTAAAATAATATAGAAAAATCTTTCATTAAAATTATTTTGTACTTGAATTTCAGTTCTCCGTTATATGGTTTGAAAATTTACTTACTGTGTTTGCTCAATAATTTCCTAGTGATTTCTTCCTAAAACCTATCGGTCCTTTGGCTAAGAAGCGTTTGCTTCTCTCCCCCCAATAGTGCGCCTGGTCTGGTCGGGGGTCGGGATGATCAAATAAAAACCCATCTCATATCTTCACCTTAGATGTGGGCTTTGTGGACCACTGTGGGCAATAGCTCACAGTGAGACAAGGGTCCACACAAAAAAGGGGGAGGCGGGGGAATCAGCTTGTCTGGGGTAACCGCCAAATCAACAACAACAAAAAAAATTCAACCGACACACAGGTACGCGGGACCTGGGGGGAGTGGGGACGGGGCTCTGCTCCACCCCCCCCCCCCCCCCCCCCTCTGGTAACCGTGAGCCCTTCAAAAAAATAAAATTCTTTAGTCAACATTTCAATTGTTTAATATTAAAAATGATGCATATGTTGGGGGTGGGGGCGAAAAGGGGGGGGGGGGTACGAGAATTTTAGAAAGGCTTAGGTGGAGCATAGCACAAAAAAGGTTGGGAAACACTGGTCTAGATCAATCTGTGTCCTAAAACAAGCACCCGAACACAGGTCAAGTATTGTGTCTAGATCAATCTGTGTCCTAAAACAAGCACCCGAACACAGGTCAAGTTTTGTGTCTAGATCAATCTGTGTCCTACAACAAGCACCCGAACAGGTCAAGTATTGTGTCTAGATCATTCTGTGTCCTACAACAAGCACCCGAACAGGTCAAGTATTGTGTCTAGATCATTCTGTGTCTACAACAAGCACCCGAACAGGTCAAGTATTGTGTCTAGATCATTCTGTGTCCTACAACAAGCACCCGAACAGGTCAAGTATTGTGTCTAGATCATTCTGTGTCCTACAACAAGCACCCGAACAGGTCAAGTATTGTGTCTAGATCATTCTGTGTCCTACAACAAGCACCCGAACAGGTCAAGTATTGTGTCTAGATCATTCTGTGTCCTACAACAAGCACCCGAACAGGTCAAGTATTGTGTCTAGATCATTCTGTGTCCTACAACAAGCACCCGAACAGGTCAAGTATTGTGTCTAGATCATTCTGTGTCCTACAACAAGGATGAACACAGTGAGAAATAAACACACGGATATCCATTGTAGTTGATTGAAGACCTCTTCCTCTTCCGCCTTCAGACGTCAGTATGGATAAATGCAAAGAAAGCAGCAGTCAACCTAAGTTTGTTTACATCCCCATGGAGTTTGTCCTCACATGGACAGAGTAGGCCAAAATAATTTTCTCTGTTCTGCATATATTGAGCTCTCCTGCACCAAATGTTCCTTATCGTTTATTTTTTCCCCAAAATTAGATGATTAAAATAAAATCTAAATATGAAAATAGTCTCAAGATTTGACAAAATATACTGAAAGCACGTTAGATTTGAACTTGTCAACTACAAGAAAGTTGTGAAATATCGCTACGCTCTGAAATAACTGTACAAAAAAGTCGCTTAAAAGCACGGGATTTTATCCCATACAGCTGGGTCTCTTTCCGCAGCGCGGAAAGCGTCGCACCAAGCACGAACTCCGTAGCTCTAGCGACGACCCACGGGAAATATTTGAAAAAACCTGTACAAGTTGTCTCTTAGTCCTGTTTTTGCCGCTAAGCAAAGATGTGCAAATTGTCTCTCTTGTGCAAATCCAGTGTGACAGGCACCTTGCCGTCTTGACAGAAGATAGTTTGTAAAATAAAATTATACCTCTCCATAGCACAAGTATGGGATGAATTCAGAGACAGTGTGCTGCCCATACAGAATCATCCCTCTCTCGGTCTGCCTAGTTTACTTCAGGGGAAAAATAACGCCAATACGTCTGGAACAAGGCAAGCTGCAGAAGCTGTCAAATCAACAAAGTAATGCTCTAACTGTCCGCCGGTCGGTGCTTCCATCATAAACCAGTTAACGATCAGGGCTTAGCACATTTAGTCTTTAGGATGCATATCCTCGCATTAGGACAAAACATTTACCCTTCCAGTTACGCTCCTCCGCCCGAAGCCGTTATCACAATGTGGGGTGTCGGGTTTGGTAAGTGCTGCCCAACATTCGGTGCTAACAGAAAGCAGGTAGTACCGTCGACTGTCATACATTAGCTCAGTTAAATCTGGCTAAGACTTGACTACTAAATCCAGTATAATTAACAACCGTTGCAGTGAATTCGACCCTGTCGACTTATAAGTCGACAGGGTCGAATTCACTGCACCGGTTTTTATCCTATATGGATAAATCATGACGGATTAAATATTCGTTAAGTTTCCATAAACTACAATCTTTCATGAATTAGTGACTGAGCATAACAAAAAGACTGACATTGTTACACAGAATAATTAATATGGAACTCATGGGGACCAACACAACAAACAACACTGAATGAAGAGGAAAGGAATGATGCTGACGTTGGATCGGACACACACTGAGAAAACCTGTTGAAAGTATCAATAGAAATTATACCCTCTGGACCCCACGGGGTACAATAAATACAGGGAGACATGAAACACGCGGGGAGGTGTACAAGTGTCATAGATGAGTAATATTGGAGAGGACATGAGGTGGAGGGGGGGGGGGGTGTTGGCGTGAGTTGGTTGAGAACATATACATGTAAAGATACACGGAAGAAGAACATGATGATGATGATGATGATGATGATGATGATGATCAAGAAGAAGAAGAAGAAGAAGAAGAAGAAGAAGAAGAAGAAGAAGAAGAAGAAGAAGAAGAAGAAGAAGAAGAAGAAGAAGAAGAAGAAGAAGAAGAAGAAGAAGAAGAAATGGTCAGTGCTATGATATTACTTTGTAGTTAAAGGGAAAACAATTTTCCAAAGCTGAATAAATTTCCTACCAGAATACCGTGCTCTAACAAAAAAACAAAAAAAAACCCCACACACACACACGCGCGCGCGCGCGCGCGCGAGCACACACACACACACACACAAATCTTTAAATCTGATAAAAAGATAACTATCACAACACTCTTCTTGTCAATTGTCATAACATTTGTCATATTTTCTTTTCCAAAATGGTGATTAGATTTGTCATTTCACACAACGATGTTTAGTTCTGCCATTCATCATCATCATTATGTGCTATGCCAGTAAGCGTTGGCTATCATGATTCGCCATCTCACATTTCATGCAGTGTTGTTGACAGTTTTGAGCCGTGAGTTCTAAGAATGATGGGAAAACCTATTTTGGCTCGAAATGTTCTTTGACAATGTGGACAAAGAATGCTTGACGTTCCAGGACGAGGATCTCCTGCAGTGGATTTTTTGTCCAGCCTGTTTATTCACAGCTCTTGCGGTCATGTTTGCTTCACAAGTAACAACACCCTTTGCGTAATGATGTACGCCACGAATTTCGGTCGTTGGCAGCAGTCTCCCAATTGTCGTGATGAATTACAAAAGTTTTTAGTGAGATCTTCAGAGTGTCTTTAAAGCGTTTCCTCTGACCGCCTTGGGAGCGTTTACCACAGCGCAGCTCACCGTAAACAATTACGTTTAGGGAGCCTGTGACCTGTCATGCGAGTCAAGTGACCAGCCCATCTCACATTATCACCAGAGTCGTCGCAGAGTCTGCCATTACGTACCCCACCCCCACCAAAAAAAGTGGATAGTTCTCTCATTTTACCAATTCAATGGCCAGTACTGTCATTTTTGTTCAACACAATTATTAGTTTTGTCATTGTTTCTAACATAGTGGTTAGTTCTGTCATTTTTTTTTTCCAAACAATATTGATAGTTCTGTCAATTTTACAAATATTGTGGTTAGTTCTGTCAATTTTACAAATATTGTGGTTAGTTCTGTCATTTTTCCAAACATAGTGATTAATTCTGTCATGTTATCCCGCTGTTGTGCAAGAGATGGACATTTACACAAGTTAGCACGACTGTCAAACGGGAGTTCATCATGGCGCGTGCTCTTTGATGATAACGGTTTTATGCAGTCAACGTTGGGATTTCCAGCATGGCGGTCGACCGGTCAGTGTCGCCGTCTTGATGTCCGTCAGCTCAAGGAGGGAGTCGAGTGGACAAGACATCCGTCTGGGATTATCCACAGTAAGTCCGCAGGAAGCCGGAAAGTCGTGACTTTGCTATCACCATCATGCGCCACGCCGGTAGGCGTGGGCGGTCATGTTTCGCTATCGTACACGATCACCAGAGTCGTGGGTCAACTCTGTGTTCTTGTGCCGACCATGCCATTTGACCAAGCCATCCATATATTTATTGTTATGCATTCTATTTGTTCTTTTCCCCTCGATCTTGCCAGTTGTCACAAAGTTTATTTCTTCTTATAATGTGTCAAAAAATATTTTAAAAATGTGTCTGCGATGTGATACCGTTATCACATTTTACAAGCCTGAGAGTAAGGAGTAATAGGTGGCCAATCTTTCTCTCATTTTGGCAAGCGACGAGCCCGTGCTCACGATATTACCAGTGGAGTTCGCTATCAACTTCGTTAACTTCACTTTCAACATCATAAACTTCCCTATAAACTTCGCTATCTTCACTATCAACTTCACTATCAACATCGCTAACTTCACTATCAACTTCACTATCAACATCGCTAACTTCACTATCAACATCGTTAACTTCACTACCAACTTCTTTAACGTCACTATCAACTTCGCTAACTTCACTATCAACTTCACTATCAACATCGTTAAATTTACTATCAACTTCGTTAACTTCACTATCAACATCGCTAACTTCACTACCAACATCGTTAACTTCACTATCAACTTCGCTAACTTCCCTATCAACATCGCTAACTTCACTACCAACTTCGCTAACTTCACTATCAACATCGCTAACTTCACTATCAACTTCGCTAACTTCACTATCAACTTCACTATCAACATCGTTAACTTCACCATTGACATCGTTAACTTCACTATCAACTTCGTTAACTTCACTATCAACTTCGCTAACTTCACTATCAACATCGTTAACTTCACTATCAACTTCGCTAACTTCACTATCAACATCGCTAACTTCACTACCAACTTCGTTAACTTCATTATCAACTTCGCTAACTTCACTATCAACATCGCTAACTTCACTATCAACTTCGCTAACTTCACTATCAACATAGTTAACTTCACTATCAACTTCGCTAACTTCACTATCAACATGGTTAACTTCACTATCAACTTCGCTAACTTCACTAACAACTTCACTATCAACTTCGTTAACTTCACTATCAACATCGTTAACTTCACTATCAACATCGCTAACTTCACTATCAACTTCACTATCAACATCGTTAACTTCACTATCAACATCGTTAACTTCACTATCAACTTCGCTATCTTCACTATCAACTTCGATAACTTCACTATCAACTTCACTATCAACATCGTTAACTTCACTATCAACATCGTTAACTTCACTATCAACATCGTTAACTTCCCTATAAACTTCGCTAACTTCACTATCAACTTCACTATCAACATCGTTACCTTCACTATCAACATCGCTAACTTCACTATCAACTTCATTAACTTAACTCCAGGAAGGATACTGTATGGGTGTGAATTTGAACCATACCCAGAGGCGTCCTGAGATACATTGGTGGATTGTACATATGCCATGTTAACAATTGTCTTGGGCGAGGAGTATCGCGTGATACCCTACTCTTTATGCTGTTTGAGGAACAGTTAGGTGTAATACAAATGAACAGAATTTACCAACGCTCCACTCCTTTTTTTACCCATGATTTGGGGGTGGTTTAATAAGTGCCAGAGGCTTCTCCACATTGTAGGTTCTGGTCACTGCATATCTAGCGGTCACCAACTTCGAGATCTCATTAGAGTTCGGTTCAGAGCTATAATGACCATGTATCTGTGCTGTGTACGAGGAAGTTTAACAGAAGTCTTGTATAGGGATTCAGTGAAACCAGTACAGAGCTCGTTGGTGCACGGCGTGAAATAAAGGGTATCCCTGTACATGCAACATACAATCTTTAACTTTCTCCCTTGCCTGATGACCGGAATTACACCGACACGGCAAATAGAACTGTAAATAACCATCCTTTTGACACCCCCGAAGCAGGACTGAGCACAAAACGGGCATTCCGAGAGTTATGTGACGCCAGTGATTAAATTCGAAATTTTGATTTCCTAACTCAAACCACACACTAAACTTTATGACACTAGCCAAGTTGTGCTACCGGAATTACTAATCCCACAACTTACTGGTGGGAACACTAGCAAGTCAGTTAGCACAACTATGATTCCCGCCTTCCACAACACGCTGTCTCAAGTGAAAGTCCGTTTGCGGTTGTTTAATCTGGGGATTACCAACACGTCCGGTCTTCAAATAGTTTGAAAAATCAATTCTGCAAACATAATTTCCGCCCGTTTTCGACCACCATTAATCTTGTTCAAGTCTCCGTTTTCAGACTCAACAAATTATCCACAAATATCAATCCTAAGGGAAACCATTGAGGCCAGTATTAGAAATATAGTCAAACGCAGGGTTGCCAGGCGTCCAGGTTTTCCGGGACAGTCCCGACTGTTAATTAATTAATTCACATACATTTAAAGACAGAAGATCATCTCGTTAGAATGCAACACCATCAATTACCACCACTGGCGCAACAAACTAACCAGAGAAGGAAATGGATTGGCGATATCAAAGACATTGTACAATCACCTGGAATGACACTATTTAATACAACTCATCGGGCTTTAGCGCATCAACTATTCTTCCCCACGACGCTTGACGGCAAAAATGGAAGATGATGATGATTATGGTGATAATCGTGAAACGAACTAATACATGAAACTGGTGATGTCCCTTTATGTTTGTCCTTTTCTATATGTCCGTTTACGTATGTCCGTTTATCTGTTACTTTGTTTACTAATATCCGATTATATATGTTACTTTGTTTACGAATGTCCGTTTATATCTGTTACTTTGTACATTACCGTTTAGAACTGTTCCTGCAGTTCGGTCTTTGAAAAAGACAGTGTGCATCACACTAGTGCAGCGAGAGTGGCTGGTGATGAGGGAAGATTACAAGACAGCGAATTATTTACAGGCACCAGATCCTACAGATGTGTATGTTGTTAATGAGTTGTGTGTTTAGTGCTGTCTTGTCGCTTAATACATCCTTGATGTACCGTCTGGATAGCTTCTCTCTGTGAGTTGGTTTCCTGTGTTACATTTAGTCAGGGAAGTTAATTTCATTACATTAAATAGTCAAATATTAGAGCTGGACTTCGACGTCGGAAAGAATGAAGTTAAGAAAAGCTGTATTTTATTGTTTAATCATTGATGTAACAGAAAGGACCGATTACAGATCGTTCACGAACCTAGGTCAGCCAGTACTTTGGAGTCCGGTGAAAGCATGTATAAAATTTAAAAAAAAAAAAAAAAACTAATTTTTGATAGGGGAATACAGAAGGTTATTCTTGGAGCACTTATGGGTTACACCCGTGTGCCGTGATGTTGATCCATCGACTAAAGTAAACTAAACTAAGAAAGTTAATCTGTTTATCACACTAGGGTAGTAGCAATACATATCAGTATGTGGGAACTTCTGAAGTTGGAGGGGGTTCGCCTGATGGGAAATAGGGAAAGCTAACCCACACGCAAAAATTCAGTTCAATGTTACTAGAAGTAACAAAAGGTTATTGGGGGGGCTCCTTTTTCCGGCCCCCTTGAAAATTCAAAA
>JACEFZ010002489.1:0-51932 GCA_014155875.1 Cepaea nemoralis | reverse complement strand
ATATCTACAGTTATGACATATGTAGCATGTTGAGAGCAAAAAAATTTATGTTCTTCTTTTCTTGTTCACCCAGACCCCAGTGGAAATTCCCCCCTCTCCCAACCTTTGTTTGAATGTCACCGGGGTTACTGGACTTACAGCATATTTTGGGGGTACAGGAGAAACCCCATTTGATAAAGGGAGCCAATCAAACAATGGTGGTTAGTGGTGCGGCAGGCGCAACGGGCTCAGGGCTGGACAGGTAGATACTGTTGTGTATTTAAATTTGTTGTTTACATCAGATTGTTGGGGGGTGCTCCCCAAAACAATTGTTGGGGAGATGCTCACCAAACCCGAAACCCATACTGTGTAATGGCTACAGGCAGATGAGCGCGGTTGGGGGGTACAAGCCTCATCTCATCAAGCACCCTGCCACTGCTAGGCTCACGTCTCTCCCAGATCTCTTTTTTTGGTGTTCTGGATCAACTCTGCTAATGATTTTCCCCTGTCTCTATCCACCCACATCATTTGTTTTGGTCTGCCTCTGCCGCAATTCCCCATGATCTTTTCAGTTGTCCAATGTTTTCAAATGTCTCTCTTCTCATCACATGACAAAGAAAGCAGCCTTACCCTAGTGCGGGGAAAATAAAACCTAAAGCTAATATCATAGCAAGGCAGACTAGACCCTTACCCTTTTTTCGGCATTTGGTCAAGGAGGGAAGCTCTGACACAAGGCCTATCTAGTTCCAGATGTATTGGTTTTACCTTTCCTCTGGAGTAAACTAGGCAGGCCATAGGGGGATTACGCTGCAGGGGAAAAAGTTAAAAATATGACATTTTTAGCAAATAATAAGTTAACAATATGACATTTCTTAGAAAATAATAAGTTAACAATATGACATGTTTTTAGCAAATAATAAGTTAACAATATGACATTTTTTAGCAATAATAAGTCAACAATAATAAATATTTGAGCACATAAAAAATTAGCATATGAAATGTTTTAGCAAATAATAAGTTAAAATAATAAATATTTGAGCAATAATCTTCTCTTTTTCTTCAGCTTTTCCGAGCCATTGAGGTTCTTTGCTGAAATACAATCTGTCTCCATTCGTCTCTCTGGTTGACCTTCTCTTGCCAGTCGTTGATTCCAATGCTTGTAGGTCTCTACATGTATTATCCTCCACACCTTCTTGGTCTCCTGGGGGTCTACGGTCTTATTTCCTGAGTGTAAGCGAGTTTTGTTTCCCTATTATCTTCCATTCTTTCTATATGCCCCAGCCATTGTAGTCTTTAGCCTTCGATACATTAAGGGGGACTTAAATAAATAAAAAATGTTTTGTTACCTTCTTTTTCCCCTCTCCACTTTTTGTATCCAAAAGGTCCAAAGATTTCGTCTTAAAATTTTGTTCTCAAAGTTTTTAACAAGGCTTCATCTCCTTTCGTTGTACTCCAGGTTTCAGAGCCATACAGCACAACTGGGCTGAAACAGTGTTTTGTATATTGTGATTTTGGTGTTACGAGATAGCGCCTTTGATTTTTAGTAGATGTGTAGTGGCATAGTTTTTTTATTTCCAGAGTTGATTCTAGTTTTTATTTCTTCCCTGAAACAAAAAAAATAATAAATTTAAAAAATAATAAATATGTGAGCAAATAATATGAAATGTTTTAGCCAATAATAATCACAATAATAATTTTTTTGAGCAGATAATAAGTTAACAGTATGAAATGTTTTTAGCAATAAAAAGTTATAATAAATATTTGAGCAGATAAAAAGTTAACAATATGAAATGATTTAGCAAATAATAAGTTAATAATATATGATTGATCATATAATTTACAATATGAAACATTTTACAAATAAAAAGTTACAATTGAAATTTTTGAGAAATATTAAGTTAACAATATTAACGTTTAGCAAAAAATTTAGTTCTCATCTCATCTCATTATGTTCCTCTTGTACCTTGGGTGTCGAGGTGAAGTATAAATTTCGTGAGATTTGCCCGGTTATGGCTTCGTATATCGACCCCATGGATTCTGTTATTCCCTCTGTCCAACGTTACGTGGTCAGGCCTCTTCCTCTGTTCCATCTGGTCTGTACAGCATTGCTTGTTGTGGCATACTGTTGACTGGTAGCCTACTTGCATGGCCAACCATTTGACTTGCTGCTTTCTAATAAAATCTAGAGCAGCTTTAACCCCCACTTTAGTCCTGATTTCTTCATTTCTGATCTTATCTCTTCTTGATACGTTGAGTATTCTTCTCAGGAACCTCATTTCTGTTGTTGTGATTTTCTTTTCTCTTTTTCTGTCATTGTCCAGGTTGGCATTGGTAGCACAGAGTTGGTAGGAAGATTGTGTTGTAAAGTGCTTTCCTTAGTAGTTATTGATACATGTTTGTTCTTTAGGTATTGGTGCCCTTTGTCCAATGAGTTGATTTGAAAATAATAGTTAACATATAAAAGTTTTAGCACCATAATAAGTTAACAATATGAAATGTTTTGCATTAAAAGTTTAATACATTTTTGAGCAATAATTAGTTACAAATATGAAATGTTTTAGCAAATAAAAGTAATAATATAATTTTGAGCAGATAAGTCTAAAATATGTTAGCAAATAATAAATAAAAATGTTTGAGCAAATAATAAATTAACAAAAATAAATGTTGGAGCAAAAATAAATGAGTAATAACAAACGTTTGTGCAAATAATATATTAGAATTAATTGACATAGTGCCAAAAAAAAAAGGTTTGGACCAATATGGTACCCAATCAATAACAAGTATTATAATCTAAATTTCCGTTCACTGAACATTAAATTGCGGAAGATACATGCAACGAAACAAATAACACTATGACCCTAGTGTGCAATATATCATCCTTCTGTCCAAATGGAAGGTCCCATGTGGCGATATATATCAACACTGAATCAGTTAAAAATGTTTCAGAAGTAATAAATTTAAAAATAAAAATTAACAAATTAATAAATTACCAGAGGATGCCAAACAGAAATGGATTACGACATCAAAGACATTGTACAATCACATGGAATGACACTATCCAGTGCCGCCCACCAGGCCCGGAACCAATTTTTCCACCCTACCCTTGACGGCAGAATGAAGATGATGATGATGATGATGATGATGATGAATTAACAATAATTAAATTAAAATAATAAAGTTTGAATAATCTTAAAAAAATGCATGAAAACTCACTGCAATGTCTTTTCTGTCTGCGGTAATCGGCAGGTGCTAAAGTTGAAGGATGTGGTAAGTCGTGGGTATATTTGGATCTGACTGAAATGCCAGGTGCTGAGGGAAGAACTAGGATTTGATGCAGCCAAAAATTACAAACTGAGGCGTGGCTGCAAGATTCAAGAGATCTGTGGATGGGGTGGATATAATTTTGACAACGTTGGGGGTAGCATTAGCGTGAAGTTATTAGATTGGAAATGTTTATATTAATGGTTAGTGTTTATATTAATGGAAAAAGCCTATATTAATGGAAATCCCTTATTTTAATGGTAAGTGCCTATATTAATGGTAAGTGCTTTATTAATGGTAATTTCCTGTATTAATGGTAAGGGGTTTATATTAATGGTAAGTGTTTATTTAATGGTGAGTACCTATATTAATGGAAAGGTGCCTATTTTTGGGTTAAGTGCTTATTTTAGGGAAGTGATTGTATTAGTGGAAATGCCTATATTAATGTAAATGCTCATATTAATGGTAATTGCCTATATTATTGTTAGTGTCAAATAATGTTAAGTGAATTATATTAAGGTAAGTGCCTACATTTGGTACTTGCTTATATTAATGGTAATAGTGATCTTAAGGTATGTTAACATTAGGGGTCAGTGCTTATATTAATGTTATTTCCTATATTAAGGTAATTGCCATATAAAATAATTGCTTTTTAATGGTAATTTCCAAATTAATGGTAAGGCTTATTTAATGGTAAGTGCTTATATTAATGGTATTTCCAAATTAATGGTAAGTGTTTAAATTTAATGGTAATGCTTATATCGAGTTGTTTCTGTTTAGTTTTCTTTTTTGTCACATTCCCTTCTGATTAGAAGAGGTCTACGTTGAAGTGGTCAAGCTGCCTGCCTCGTGCACCAAGGTCTTGTGTACATCTCCAGGATCTGCCCTTGGTTCACGAGGGAATTTTTTAAAGAGACTCCTAGAGGTCATTGCTGGAGCTACGGAGTTCATGTTTTGTGCGGCACATTGCGGGGACCCTGTGGCAAGAGACCGAGCAGGGATATAATCCATGCAGTTAAGTTGATCCTTGTGCCTCAAACAACCCTATAACCACAAAACTTAGAGTGTACCATTTAAAAAAAAAAAAATAGAGACTGTAATGTACAGACCAAAAGGAATCAGAAGAAGAGACTGACCTGTAAACGATGGACAAGGGATAACGAGTCCCGGGAATCTCATACATGAAGCTCTATAAAAACACTCTACCAATGTTTATGCTTCACCTTAACACCGTGATGGACAGATGACATGGTGTGATGAAAACTTTTAGTTATGTATAAGCCTGGATAGAATCAGCAGGATGCCCCCTCATTTACTATCACAATTTGGTTTTAGAAATAATGGTTATTGAGTGTGTTGAATAGATGTTGTTCTATAAACTCAGATGATTCCCAAAATCACATTTTCTTCTGTGTTCTATAATTCTAGATGAATCCAGACTCACATGTGCTCCTGTGTTCTATAATTCTAGATGAATCCAACTCACATGTGCTCCCAAGTTTAAATTCTAGATGAATCCAACTCAATGTGCTCCTGTGTTCTATAAATTCTAGATGATCCAAACCCCAATGTGCCCCTGTTCTATAAATTCTAGATGAATCCAAACTCACATGTTGTCCTCTGTGGACAGATACTGTTTAAAAAAAAGTGCCCTACCTCCACCTATCTCAGTGAAATTCTGCCATATTGAAGGAGAGGAATTACTAGGTAGGACCATTTATTTCTTATTGCTGATTATGCTGCTTCTTTTCATTTTAAATGTTTTTTCCCTTATGAAAGCAAAATGCACTGTATAGATTTGATTTCGAAAGTTAGATTGGAAGGGGTGAAGTAAAAGACCCTGTGTCCATTTGTGATCCTTTAAAAATCCTGATTGTTTGTACGTTTCTTTTTTTCTTTTCTTCTTCTTCTCATCCTCTTTCTCCGCATCCTTCTTCTCCTCCTACTCCTCTTTCTATTCCCTCTCTTTTCGCTTCTTTTTTTTCTTCCCCCTCCTCCTTTCCCTTCCCCCCTCCTTTTTCTTCTCCTCCACTTTCCCTTTTTTTTCTCCTTCTCATCCTCCTTCTCTTTTCCCCCTTATTTCCTCCTTTTCTTCTCTTTTCATCATCCATCTCTTTCTTCTCCTCTTCCTTCTCATTCTCTCCTCCTCATCCTCCTTGTAATCACTGCCTTTGATTTTTACACCTTCAGACAAGTTTTCATGTGAACATGGTTGGCACAGTGGGCCAGTATATCTTGCTTCTTGCTGAACTCACTTTAAAGAGTACAATCTTGCAGAACTTGTCCAGCAGTTCATTTGCTTGGTCCACATGTAGACAGTGATGAATTAGAGAGACTTGCGTACACAGTGGGTTTAAATTTGAGGGCAGCCGTACACAGTGGTTTAATTAGAGAGACATGCTGTACACAGTGGTGAATTAGAGAGATAAGCTGTATACAGTGGTGAATTAGAGAGACATGCCATACACAGTGGTGAATTAGAGAGACATGCCATACACAGTGGTGAATTAGAGAGACATACTGTACACAGTGGTGAATTAGAGAGACATGCTGTACACAGTGATGAATTAGAGAGATAAGCTGTATACAGTGGTGAATTAGAGAGACATGCCATACACAGTGGTGAATTAGAGAGACATGCTGTACACAGTGGTGAATTAGAGAGACATGCCTTACACAGTGGTGAATTAGAGAGACATGCTGTACACAGTGGTGAATTAGAGAGATAAGCTGTATACAGTGGTGAATTAGAGAGACATGCTGTACACAGTGGTGAATTAGAGAGACATGCCGTACACAGTGGTGAATTAGAGAGACATGCTGTACACAGTGGTGAATTAGAGAGACATGCTGTACACAGTGATGAATTAGAGAGACATGCCGTACACAGTGGTGAATTAGAGAGATAAGCTGTATACAGTGGTGAATTAGAGAGACATGCTGTACACAGTGGTGAATTAGAGAGATAAGCTGTATACAGTGGTGAATTAGAGAGACATGCTGTACACAGTGGTGAATTAGAGAGACATGCCGTACACAGTGGTGAATTAGAGAGACATGCTGTACACAGTGGTGAATTAGAGAGACATGCTGTACACAGTGTTGAATAAGAGAGCCATACCATACACAGTGGTGAATTAGAGAGCCATACCATACACAGTGGTGAATTAGAGAGATAAGCTGTATACAGTGGTGAATTAGAGAGACATACCATACACACAATGGTGAATTAGAGAGACATGCTGTACACAGTGGTGAATTAGAGAGAGAAACATGCTGTACACACTAGTGAATTAGAGAGACATGCTGTACACAGGAGTGAATTAGAGAGACATACTGTAGCCTGTTCGGAAAAACTGCAAACAGCACCAAGAGCCAAGGAGTGGTCAACACTTTACCCCAACTGTCCGGTGTAGGGGCTGAACCCCTTACCTCGGTATCAGCACACCAGATGCTTAAGAACACATGTTCTTATTCATTCAGCCATGCTGACCTCCGTTTTATTATTTAATACCAAGCCTATTTCATATGGATGATGATGGATTAGGGGGAGAACAAGGTAATGAAGAAGATGATGATGGTGATGAAGAAGGAGAAGAAGAAGAAGAAGAAGAAGAAGAAGAAGAAACAAGAAGATGATGATGGAGGAGGAGGAGAAGCAGTAGAAGAAGAAACAGAAGAAGAAGATGTTGATTATGATGCAGGAATGGTGACTTTAACTGTTATTGATATACAGTTAGCGGTTGTTATTTGTCTAATACTTCCTTTTCTTGCACTTGCTTAAGACAGTTTTAAATGGTTAACATTTAACTCATTAAAATGTCTGACTGGAACAGTATGTGTATTTGTGTTACAGGGAGCGGTTCATGGTATTAAATTACCCTGACAAATTTGAATCTTCTGCTGAAGAGCTCCTGAAACTGCTTTCTGCTGGGAAAATAAAGGTTAGTTTATGAATTTCATATAACAAGTCAGGAAGTACCGTCTACTGATCTACGGTAGCTCAATCATATCTGACTAAGACCTTTCTGCTCAGTGTTGGGCGGCGCTTACCAAACCTGGCACCCCACATTGTGCCAACGGCTTCGGGTGGAGGAGTGAAATTGGGAGGCTACAAGCCTTATCCTAGCAAGGCAGATCAGGCCAAAACGGCAGCTGGTCTAGGGTGGAAGCTCCAACAGGTGGACAATTAGAGCATTGCTATGCTGGTCTGGCAGCTTGTCTTGTTCCAGACGTATTGGTGTTACCTTTCCTCTGGAGTAAACTAGACAGGCGGAGAGAGGGATCATGCTGCATGGACAACACATGGTCTCTACAATTCAGCCCAGGCTTTGTGCTGTGGAGAGGTATAACTCCATCCCTGATCCCCACCATGGGTTGTAGTTATTATATCTTTTTGTTTTAAAGCACAATGTAACAAACTATCCTCTGTCAAAACGGCAAGCTGCCAGTGATAAAAGTCCCAACCTTAAACTAACATTAAAATGACAACTATACTTATATTTAGACATAATTAGAATTCACTGTCTTGCTGGTGGACAACACGGTGGTCATGTGTTTAAATCTCCTTCAAGGTGAGAATATTTTGTGTTTGTACTGGTCTCCCATGTTGACCGAGTTTACAATGGGCACCAAGAAGTGCTGTAGGAAGTAAAGGCACCGGATGTCATATTGACCATGTCACCTACTGAGGGCCAATGGTCTATTTTAAAATTGATGCAACCACCATAAACCAAATAAATCAAGATGTGCATACAGGTCCTTTACATATTTTAGAAACCCTATATCTAATACGCTGGTTTCCCTGGCCGAGGGGTTAGCAGCTTTCTCCGTAACCCCGAATACTCTCGTGGTTGACGTGAGCACATGAGAATTGGAAGCGGTTTGAGTCGCGCCAGTGACTTATGAGGGTATGGAGCCGGTCGCTCAGAAAGCAATGGCAAACTAGTGAGTGTAATCTTGCCAAGAAATCAACAGTTAGCTGAAAGATGCTGATGTTGACAGCGATGTCCTGTAAAGGATATGAAAAACATTTATATCTAATACGCCTCAAGGTTTGAAAATGGATCCTTTACTTTACTTTACTTTACTTTACTTTACTTTAAGTAAAGTTATTACTTTACTTTACTTTACTTTACTTTACTTTACTTTACTTTACTTTACTTTACTTTACTAACTGATTCACTGCCAAACAATAAAGTGAGTTTGGACCAAACAAAAATTCATGGCAGAAAATGGGAAGTAAGGGTGTGTCACAATAATAATGTAAACATTTTTAAAACGGTAGCAGATATATTGTATTATATATCAAATTAACAAGATTGCACAAGGAGCATGACAGTGTTAATAATTTTGTGTGATGTTAGAAAAATTATAACAATAATGATATGTTTTGTAACAGCAATTTAAATAAAAAGGGTGAACATTATTAAAGATTTTTACTTACGAAGGCGTTATTTCTTATCCTTTGAAGATATTCCTGTTAAATTAACTTAATAATGTAAACACACCACTTTTCTTCACCAGTATCACAATAACTGCTCTACAACACCAATAAAACACAATTAAAACATCATATTTGTGAATCATACCATTTTCACACAGAATGAAAAATGTCAGGAACACACGAGGCAGATTCTACTGAGAAACAATATATACACTGTTTCCTATTTAGTTATAATTATTATTCTTTTAAATTTAATTATTTAAATATTCCTTAAATACTTTGTGATAGGCAAAGCAAATTTAGGGGCACAAGTGTGGCCCATTAGCGCAAGCATAATTCAACATGTACCATCATACAAGGGTAAGTTAATAAGTAAGGCACTAATGGCTGTAGAAAAATAACTAAATATGATAACAACTTGAAACTAGGTTATTTTTATACACACATTGTCCCTTTATTTCTCAACATAATTTCCACCAACATTGATGCACTTATCCCATTGTTTTATCTGTCCTCCCAAACCCGCTGCCTAGAAAAAACGTGCCGTGTTCCCATTTACCGGCCATCCCACTGAACTGTGTGACTTACTTATTGACTATCCCTCATAACTTTTTTCTACCCAGCTATGCACAACTTTCCGAGACAAACATTTATCAGCATAAACATTGAAATCCCACCTTGGCTGGAGACATTTCGCCAATGACGCCAACGTTGAATGTGAAGTGAAAACGCGGTTTAGAAAACAGGGCATGCAGTTCTATACAGCTGGTTTGGGAGGACTGATAAAACGATGGGATAAATGCATCAATGTTGGTGGAAATTATGTTGAGAAATAGAGAGACAATGTATGTATAACAATAAACTGGTTTCAAGTTGTTGTCATATTTAGTTATTTTTCTACAGCCATTTGTGGCTTTATTATTGACTTCCCCTCATATTATGATGAACTTTCGCTGTTAGTGTTGTTTTCCATTATGACTGCCTGCTAAATAATTTCACTAAATACTGCACGTGGTATTAGTTTTAGAATCTTTCACAAAGTCCTTTAAATCAGAATAACTATAATTTAAAATTGTTTAAAATGCTAATTTGATGAAAATCTATGCAGTCTGGAACTAGAAGACGTTACCATGTCTAAAATAAAACAAACTACTTAAACACCCGTTTTGTCCTAAAAATCAATGAATCTGTGCCTCTTGTCTGACACTTATCAAATGGCAATCTATTCGTGTAAATTTTAATTTACCAGGCACTAAAAATTGTGGAAAATAAGAGAAATGAAACAAATAACGCACTGTCTATACCAGTGGTTCTCAACCGGTGGGGAATTCCCCCCCCCCCTCCCCCAGGGGGGAATTTTAGGGTTTCCAGGGGGGGGGGGGGGATGAAGACCATTTCAAGATCGCGTTAATACAAGAACCGATTACTTGATATTGTTTTTCCCTTCATACTTTACAGTGATGTACGTCTCATCCTTCTAAAATTCATTTTATAAAGTAAGTAAACCCACAAATTATGTTTTATGTGGATGTCTAGACTTGTTTTAGTATATGCTATTAAATTTACCTTCCATTTTTACGTATATTGTGTAGGGGTGGGGGGATTTTTAGATAGGAAATATGAAAGGGGGGGAAATGACGTTCTGAAAATATGGTGAAGTGGGGCACGGGTCAAATTTTTGATAGGAATGGAGGAAATGACGTTCTGAAAATATGGTGAAGGGGGGCACGGGCCAAAAAAGGTTGAGAACCACTGGTCTATACCAAGCCGATGTATCGGATTCTGGCAGTCCAGAGGTGTTCCATTGCGCCGATGTATCGGCTTCTGGCAGTCAGTCAGTTAAGTAAACTTGTCATTTTACTTTCCTTTCCTTTGTTTTACTTTACTTTATGTAAACTTGTCATTTTACTTTACTTTCCTTTGTTTTACTTAACTTTATTTTAAGTAATCTTGTCATTTTATTTTAATTTACTTTACTTTAAGTAAACTTTACTTTACTTTAATGACATGACATGTTGGTTTGATGTGGAAGAAATGACATGGCATGTTGGTTTGATGTGAGAGAAATGACATGACATACATTTTCTTTACTTTACTTTATTGTACTATACTTTACTATAAGTAATATTGTCATTTTACTTTACGTAAACTTGTAATTTTACTTTACTTTCCTTTGATTTCCTTAACTTAACTTTATTTTAAATAATCTTGTCAATTAACTTTACTTTACATAAACGTGTCATTTAACTTTACTTTGCTTTAAATAATCTTGTTGTTTTACTTTACTTTACTGTACTGAACTTTAAGTAATATTGTCACTTTTCTTTACTTTACTTTACTTTACTTTACTTTACTTTACTCTGATCCCCCAGCTATAACAGCCTGAAACCTATTGTTTTGTTTTATTAAAATCCATACCATCCACATGGCCAACCCCCCTCTGCCGTCTCTCCACCTTGAAGAGGTAGAGGAGCATAAACCAAGAGCTATGCCGATAGTAAGGCAGCTGCTGGTTGGGTCTGCTATGTCGGACAGGTCAAGAGCTATGCCGATGGTAAGGCAGCTGCTGGTTGGGTCTGCTATGTCGGACAGGTCAAGAGCTATGCCGATGGTAAGGCAGCTGCTGGTTGGGTCTGCTATGTCGGACAGGTCAAGAGCTATGCCGATGGTAAGGCAGCTGCTGGTTGGGTCTGCTATGTCGGACAGGTCAAGAGCTATGCCGATGGTAAGGCAGCTGCTGGTTGGGTCTGCTATGTCGGACAGGTCAAGAGCTATGCCGATGGTAAGGCAGCTGCTGGTTGGGTCTGCTATGTCGGACAGGTCAAGAGCTATGCCGATGGTAAGGCAGCTGCTGGTTGGGTCTGCTATGTAGGACAGGTCAAGAGCTATGCCGATGGTAAGGCAGCTGCTGGTTGGGTCTGCTATGTAGGACAGGTCAAGAGCTATGCCGATGGTAAGGCAGCTGCTGGTTGGGTCTGCTATGTCGGACAGGTCAAGAGCTATGCCGATGGTAAGGCAGCTGCTGGTTGGGTCAGCTATGTCGGACAGGTCAAGAGCTATGCCGATGGTAAGACAGCTGCTGGTTGGGTCTGCTATGTCGGACAGGTCAAGAGCTATGCCGATGGTAAGGCAGCTGCTGGTTGGGTCAGCTATGTCGGACAGGTCAAGAGCTATGTCCGATGGTAAGGCAGCTGCTGGTTGGGTCCTGCTATGTCGGACAGGTCAAGAGCTATGCCGATGGTAAGGCAGCTGCTGGTTGGGTCATGCTATGTCGGACAAGGTCAAGAGCTATGCCGATGGTAAGGCAGCTGCTGGTTGGGTCTGCTATGTCGGACAGGTCAAGAGCTATGCCGATGGTAAGGCAGCTGCTGGTTGGGTCTGCTATGTCGGACAGGTCAAGAGCTATGCCGATGGTAGGCAGCTGCTGGTTGGGTCTGCTACTGTCGGACAGGTCAAGAGCTATGCCGATGGTAAGGCAGCTGCTGGTTGGGTCATGCTATGTCGGACAGGTCAAGAGCTATGCCGATGGTAAGGCAGCTGCTGGTTGGGTCTGCTATGTCGGACAGGTCAAGAGCTATGCCGATGGTAAGGCAGCTGCTGGTTGGGTCAGCTATGTCGGACAGGTCAAGAGCTATGCCGATGGTAAGGCAGCTGCTGGTTGGGTCAGCTATGTCGGACAGGTCAAGAGCTATGCCGATGGTAAGGCAGCTGCTGGTTGGGTCAGCTATGTCAGACAGGTCAAGAGCTAAGCCGATGGTAAAGGCAGCTACTGGTTGGGTCAGCTATGTCGGACAGGTCAAGAGCTATGCCGATGGTAAGGCAGCTGCTGGTTGGGTCAGCTATGTCGGACAGGTCAAGAGCTATGCCGATGGTAAGGCAGCTGCTGGTTGGGTCAGCTATGTCGGACAGGTCAAGAGCTATGCCGATGGTAAGGCAGCTGCTGGTTGGGTCAGCTATGTTGGACAGGTCAAGAGCTATGCCGATGGTAAGGCAGCTACTGGTTGGGTCAGCTATGTCGGACAGGTCAAGAGCTATGCCGATGGTAAGGCAGCTACTGGTTGGGTCTGCTGTCGGACAGGTCAAGAGCTATGCCGATGGTAAGGCAGCTACTGGTTGGGTCTGCTGTCGGACAGGTCAAGAGCTATGCCGATGGTAAGGCAGCTACTGGTTGGGTCAGCTATGTAGGACAGGTCAAGAGCTATGCCGATGGTAAGGCAGCTACTGGTTGGGTCAGCTATGTTGGACAGGTCAAGAGCTATGCCGATGGTAAGGCAGCTGCTGGTTGGGTCAGCTATGTCGGACAGGTCAAGAGCTATGCCGATGGTAAGGCAGCTACTGGTTGGGTCAGCTATGTCGGACAGGTCAAGAGCTATGCCAATGGTAAGGCAGCTGCTGGTTGGGTCAGCTATGTCGGACAGGTCAAGAGCTATGCCGATGGTAAGGCAGCTACTGGTTGGGTCAGCTATGTCGGACAGGTCAAGAGCTATGGACCAGATGAAGTGAGATATACACCTGCTGCCTTGTAGGCAGAGTGAGGAGTGTTGAAGGCTAGGGAAAGCAGACCAAAACAAATGCTTGTTGAAACTGGATGCACTGAGCTGCTCCACTGTTCCCAAGCTCAGAATGATTGTTAAATTTTTCGGCAAATAGTTTACCAATTGCAGCATCGCTTGAAGTCATGTCATTTGTCTCACGTAAAACTAGCATGTCTAGATGTGTCATTTGTCTCACGTAAAACTAGCATGTCTAGATGTGTCATTTGTCTCACGTAAAACTAGCATGTCAAGTCATGTCATTTGTCTCATGTAAAACCAGCTTGTCAAGTCATCATTTGTCTCACATAAACTATCATGTCAAGACATGTCATTTGTCTCATATAAAACCAGCATTTCAAGTCACTTGTCTCATGTAAAACCAGCTTGTCAAGATGTGTCATTTGTCTCGCATAAAACCAGCAGGTCAAGTCCTGTCATTTATCTCATGTAAAACCAGCTTGTCAAGATGTGTCATTTGTTTCATGTAAAACCAGCATGTCAAGTCATGTCATTTGTCTCATGTAAAACCAGCTTGTCAAGATGTGTCATTTGTTTCATGTAAAACCAGCATGTTAAGTCATGTCATTTGTCTCACGTAAAACCAGCATGTCAAGACATGCCATATCTCCCAAATCAAACCAACATGTCATGTCATTTCTCCCACATCAAACCAACATGTCATTTCTCACACATCAAACCAACATGTCATGTCATTTCTCCCACATCAAATCAACATGTCATGTCATTTCTCTCACATCAAACCAACATGTCATGTCATTTCTTCCACATCAAACCAACATGTCATGTCATTTCTCTCACATCAAACCAACATGTCATGTCATTTCTCTCACATCAAACCAACATGTCATGTCATTTCTGTCACATCAAACCAACATGACATGCCATATCTCCCACATCAAACCAACATGTCATGTAATTTCTTCCACATCAAACCAACATGTCATGTCATTTCTCTCACATCAAACCAACATGTCATGTCATTTCTCTCACATCAAAATAACATGTCATGTCATTTCTCTCACATCAAACCAACATGTCATGTCATTTCTATCACATCAAACCAACATGTCATGTCATTTCTCTCACATCAAACCAACATGTCATGTAATTTCTTCCACATCAAACCAACATGTCATGTCATTTCTCTCACATCAAACCAACATGTCATGTCATTTCTGTCACATCAAACCAACATGTCATGTCATTTCTCCCACATGTCATGTAATTTCTCCCACATCAAACCAACATTTCATGTCAATTTATGCCATTCAAGTGTCTTGTGTCTAACCAGCATGTCATCAAACCATGTCATATGATACCATGACAGTATCCCATCCTACACCATTTTGTTTATTCTATGCCAATATTTCCACCACTCTTGTCTGTCAGACTAAACCAGTGTGCCACATCACACAAGTGTGTCATGCTGCACTGTTTGAGAATGCCTGGGATAGAACTATACTGTTTTGGTTCACTATAATATTTTTTTTTTTGCATATACCCTTACAGGACGTTGCAGTCAACACCAGCATTTTTCAACTGCTGTTGATGTACTAGGCAAGATTACGCTGAGTACTTTGCCATTGCTTTCTGAGCGACCGGCTCTCATACCCTGTAAACTACCGACATGGCGAGAACCGCTACCAATTCTTGCGCACATCACGTCTCTCACGAGAGTATACAGGATTACGGAGAAAGACGGAAACTCCTAGGCCAGGAAGACCGGCCTATAATATTGTTTCATCTTGTGTTTCTACTCTAAGGAAATAGAGAATGACAGAGATAGGACTGTGCTGTTTTGGTTCACTATAATATTGTTTCAACTTGTGTTTCTACTCTAAGGAAACAGAGCATGTCAAAGATACAATTATACTGTTTCTGTTCACTATAATATTGTTTCATCTTGTGTTTCTAGGGCAAAGAAACTATCGAGATGGGTCTGGCAAATGTAGGTCAGGCATTTGTGTCAATGATGAAAGGTGGCAACATTGGGAAACAACTGGTCAAAGTCACGGAAGAGTGAAAGATCAAATGGTATGGATAAAATAATGTTCTTACTAAAGTTGATTTTCTTGAGTTGAGTTTTACTGTATGAAATAAAAACTGCTAGGCATATGTAACTCCTGCGAAAAAGTGAGAGATACTAAATAAAGACACAATGTACATACCTTACGGATGCACAATAGTGAACATAAGTAATAGGGGAGAAATTTTAAACAATTATAAAATAAAAATTAAAAATAATTATACTGTGACACATTAAAGAACGTTTCAATTATAATAATCTTCATCAGGAATGGAACAAGACAAATAAATCTAAAGAAAAACATGAAATTAGACAATTTAATAATATTAAAACACCATTCCTTTGTTGTTAGGAAGGCAGTGCTTTTACTGGTTGAACCAATAATGTTAACTTATTTGCATAAGTATACCTTTGAAAGAGCAGATATTACCACGGTGCACGCCCTCCTCAAGCCGAGACGCCTCTGGTGGCTGGGCCATGTATCTCGAATGGAGGATGAACATATTCCCAAAGATCTCCTATATGGAGAACTAGCCACAGGGAAGAGGCAAACCGGAAGACCCCCAAATGCGATGTAAGGATGTGTGTAAACAAGATATGAAAACCCTTGGCTTACATCCAGACACCTAGGAAAGAGATACAACAGACAGATGTTCCTGGAGAAGAGATGTATGAAACGGACTGGTGCTCTTTGAGCGCAATCTGATCTAACAAACTGAGGATAGGTGGCACAGGCATAAAATACAATCATTTATCGCGGGACCTGCCTTGTTTTACAGATGCGGAAACTGTGACAGAGATTGTCACTCTCGCATTGGACTATACAGTAATCAGGGCGCTTTCAGGGGCCTTCCCATCGGCACAACTCTATAGTCTTTCAGGACTGAAAGAGGCCTACTATTACCTTTGAAAAGATAATTTCTCCGTTAAGTACATGAATATATGGCTTCAGACTGAATGGCCAAAAATATGCAATATGACCAGATTGCATAACCTATTTGATATATGTTTGATGTTTCTTTCAGATGGCTAGTTTGTTTGCATCCGTAGTGGCTGTCACCTGTAGAGACCTTAAAACCTTCACAATTTATGTGAATCTTATTATCTTTCAGGATTACTACTACTAATACTACTACTATTACGACTACTATTACTACTACTACTACTACTACTACTACTACTACAACTACAACTACAACTACAACTCCTTCATGAGAATCTCGATACATGAAGCCCATAAACAGGAACTCTCCCGCTGTTTATGCTTCACCTCGGCACAGCAAAGTACAAGAGGAACATGATGAGATGATGATGAAAATGACAAGGAACAATATGATCTCTTTGTAATCAGAGGAATAGAAATATCTGAATTTTGATATGCTGTTAATAATTTTTACTATCATCATCATCATTAAAAAGTCGACTTAAAAGTCGACAGGGTCGACTTCATTGCACCAAGTTTTATCCCATTTGGCTCGGTCTCTTTCCGCAGCGCGGAAAGCGTCGCTCCAAGCACAAACTCCGTAGCTCTAGCGACGACCCACAGGAGTTTCCTGAAAAATTTAACTAGTGAACCGAAGGACGCGGCCCGGAATCGAACCCACAACCTTCGGAGCCCGAGTCAAACAGCTTGACCACTTCGCCACAGAGACTCCCACCAGAGACTCACAGTGCAACAAAAATAATGACAATAGATCAATGATCATCATCATTATCATGTGTCATGTCGATAAGCATGGGCGTTCAAGTTTCACCATCTTAATGGTCATCAGAGTTGTGGATCAGATCTGTGTTTTTATTGCAGCCATGCCACACAAAACAGTTAACACTATACATCCTAAATTACAACTCAGGAGGGTTGAATATGGTATTACTGGCATAAATGCTGCTTCACGGCATGTAGGACCATGGATATCAGAAATGATTGACAAGTCATCCGGATATTTAATTCTCTGCCTTCCCCTTGTTCTTTTCCCCTTAATCTTGCCAGTTGTCACCAATTTCTCTAGTTTATTTAAAATCTTGATTGTCAGTGTCTAATTTCTCTAATTAGTTTACAGTTTTCATTTGTTTCTTTTAGGACTATCTGTTGGTATTTCTGCCTGTGGTTGGTATTCTTTGCATTTTCCTCAGAAACCACATTTTCACAGTCATTAGATGTTTTTCAGCTTGTCTGCTCATTGTCCACATCTCACATCCATTCAAAACTACAGGTTCTGTCAACAGCACAAAAGGGAATTGAGAAACTGATAGTCAGCGTAAGAGCAACATGAAAAACTAAACTTTTATCCCAGTGCAACAAAAATAATGACAATAGATCAAACAAATGTGTCGACAGATGTTTGTCAATGGAGGGAAATTACATGCAGTGAACAGTGTTGAATATCTAGGTCACTGCTGACAGGCGATGCACACATGATAACAACAAATTAAAAGAACAAATGCTGCTCTGCAAAAACTAAAGCAATTACAAACTATGGATTAGAACAGACAGAACAACAAAAGTCAAGAGAACTGAAAGCACATATATTTCCTGTGGCAACATATGGTGTGAAACTACATCACCATCATCATCATCCAGTGCCTTACCAGCTGGCATGGGCGATGATGTCTCTCCACAAATAGCGATCTCCACCGACATGAATCAATTTGTGTGTTGACTCCCATCCGTGCCATGACACAAGACCCTCAGGAATCTTCTCATGATGTCTTCCTCTATTTTTCTACAAATCTTTCTGGTTGTCACAACATGTTCCAGTTGTTGTCTTCTCATAATGTGGTCAAAAAAATTATGACTGCTTCTTTTTAATGTTTGTGATAAGTTGTCTTTACAACTTAGCTTCCCTCAAAATGTTCAGCTTGCTCATTTTAGCTGTTTAATTAATCTTCAGCATTCTTCTATAAAAGCACATCTCCAAGGCTTACAGGGATGTCTTAACCTGTTTACTAACTGTCCAGGAGTCAAGAATGGGTTCACCTGATGACGAGGGACAGTGGTAATAGGGAAAGCTAATCAACACGCAAAGATCAGTTCACTGCACTGGAAGCTGTAGCTCATGTATGGACTATGCTTGAATTCAAAGCAAGCGCACACTATAACAAGAAATAATAACTAATCTACAGAAACGGTTGAAACATCTTGCCAGCCAGCAATAATGCACATTGTGCTCTGTCTGCAGAAGCCAGTGAGTCACCTGAAACTGTTGATTCTAACAGTGCCGTGGACAGGTGGATACAAGAAGCAGATACTATGAGAAAGGCCAGATACTATGAGACAAGTCAACTTTGTGAGAATATCATCACAAGTATCAATATCCAGTCCACAACAGGGAACCTGATGAGCAGCTTTTATATTTATATTTTCATGTAGTGTTTGTCATGTAGTTGTATCTGTGTGGGTGTGTGTGTGTGTTTGTTGTTTCATGTCCAGTTTGTTGCTTGTATCGTTTAGTTGATGGATCAACATCACGACACACAGGTGTAACCCATAAGTGCTCCGTTCTCCTAACTCAAACCTGAGCCTGGAGAAACTCAGCTCAGTGCACGAATTGCATAGCACCGGCGAGGATCCTGAAATACTTTGGGTAGATTTTTAACTCGAAATTTTGCCCGGGCAGCGCCGTTAGGCTACTCTTTTTCGATTTCCAACTGCCAAGGGATTTTTTGCGTGCACAACAATACACACAGGTGTCCGATCTCACTACCCAGAGACCAGGGGGAATTTTATTACTAGAAGCCCATGTGAAAAAATCCTCGCCAGGGCATGAACCCGGGACCTCCAGCACTCGAGGCGGACACCATACCTCGAGACCATGCAACCCCCGCTTCTATTGTGTGTTAGTCGGGCTTACAGTCTACTTCTTGTTATTTGGTGATTAACAAGTAACAGTGAAAGATGGGTTCACACAGATCAGATACCATGATAAAGACCAGATACCATGACAAAGACCAGATATCATGACAAAGGCCAGATACAATCACAAAGGCCGGATACTATGACAAAGGCCGGATACTATGACAAAGGCCGGATACTATGACAAAGGCCAGCTACCATCATAAAGGCTAGGTACAATCACAAAAACCAGATACCATCACAAAGACCAGATACCATCATAAAGGCCAGATACCACGACAAAGGCCAGATACCATCATAAAGGCTAAATACACTGACATAGGCCAGATACCATGAAAAAGGCAAGAAATCATGACAAAGGCCAGGTTTGTGAGAGTACCATCACAAGTAACTGAACGATGTGGTTACAAAATCTAGATCAGCAAAAAAAATGAATAACAAATAAATATTAAAATAGCATTAATGTAATGGAAATGTCACAAAAGTTTGGAGAGAACAATAATGGAGGGATATATACATGGGAAGAGAGGAAGAGGAAGGCCAAAGAGAAGATTGGTGCAGGATATGGTGGATGATCTCCAGATGGGTGTATCGGACACGGGACATCTTGCATATGGTCGAGAGGTTTTCCGGAAGGTTGTTATGGGAGCGAGATTCTGCAAAGGACATGCTACTGATGAATGAATTAATTAATTAATGTAATGCAATCAATATCAGAGTTTTGCTCTATATTAAGAAATCATTAAGACAGGCTGGATTGCTGTGTATCACTGTAGCCACAGCACTGTCACTGTCAGCTGTCATGACAGCCTGTAGTACCTTGTGATGTAGGACAGGAGGGGTCCGGGTGTTGAGCCTGAGGAATTAAGGCCATCTGGCTTGTGCAGTCATATAACATATGAAATGAATAAATGAATAATACTTAAGCTGAAACAGTTAAAACACATTGTCACGGGTATTGTTCGAATGTGGAACATCTGTTATCCTCAAGATAATTTTAAATTTAACATGAACTCTTTCTGTTTGCACAAAACCAACTGGAAACGCTTAATTGCTAACGCCTCATTATATTTGAGAAATCAGGGCATTAGATTGGTGAAGAAGAGATGGGAGAGGTTCAATGCATTGAAGGGTGAATATGTAGAGAGATGACTAAAGTTTACATAAGTTTCCAGGTACATGCTTTGACTCCATCATACTAAAGTGTAAAACTTTGTGATCGCCCCTTGAGTGTGTGTGTATGTGTGTGTGTGTGTGTGTGTGTGTGAGAGAGAGAGAATGTAAGAGAGTGCTGAAGTGTTATGTAGAATCTGTTTTGCTATATGGCAGCGAATCATGAAACGTTAATGAACAAATCAGGAAAAGCTTGGAAGTAACAGAGATGTGGTTTCTAAGACCTTGGACTGCCATTTTGAATATAAGTGGGAAGAGTATTAAAATTTCATTGGATGAAAATTAGAACAGATCCATCAAACATGACCTCAGCAATGAAGAAGACTGGTTGTTCAGACAAATAAAATTGAGGAAAATGAAATATTTTAGACGTAAAAAAAGCATGAATGTCTTTTTAAAAAAAGATAACTATGGAAAAACATGTACCGGGAAAGCGGAGAGAAGGTCAGTTTTTAAAATATGACTTGATGTGAATGCGAACCCATGTGCACTGGGCTTTGGGAAAATCGCTGTCAGACAGGACACATGAGCATTCAATATGAACTGGTGACTGCAGGACCGGACAGAGAAATTCTACAATCAGGGCATTCTTCTTCTTCTTCTTCTTCTTCGTTCATCCGTTTTGTTTTTTTCGGATGTGATTGCGTTGTGCCTGTTTACAGCAGAGCTGCGTTCTTGCGCCGTTAGGCCGACACATCCGACTTCTGCGGGCATTTGTTGACCGGGTTAACCTTCCCGGGGGTTTCTTAGGACGTTTGACTCTCACTGTTGTGATGTTATCCCCCATCCCAGCTGGTCCATATAGAACAGCCACAGATCCTGGTTAGCCCTCAAGGGAAGGCAGGGGCAGACCATGGGCATTCCCCGCCATCCAAGGAGGCTTCCATACTTGCAGAGCCGATACATAGCGCTCTGGTACTGGGCTCACCCAAGGAATCGTCACGTCCTGCACATGGCTGCTTAGCCTCACTTCCGTATATTGGGCCTTCCGTTCACCATAGGCTGTTCTTCCGGAAACCAGAAGTATGCAGTCTGCAGATGACATCCACACAGTGAGCTTTCGATTCGGACTTTCCACGTAATGGATTTGCTATCCAAGCAATATTCCATTTTGTGCCACTAGGACACTTTTCCACCTTTTATGAAGCCCACACAGTGGGCTTTTGATTCGGACTTTCCACGTAATGGATTTGCTATCCAAGCAATATTCCATTTTGTGCCACTAGGACACTTTTCCACCTTTTATGAAGCCCACACAGTGGGCTTTTGATTCGGACTTTCCACGTAATGGATTTGCTATCCAAGCAATATTCCATTTCATGCCACTAGGACACTTTTCCACCTTTTATGAAGCCCACACAATGGGCTTTTGATTAGGACTTTCCACGTAATGGATTTGCTATCCAAGCAATATTCCATTTTGTGCCACTAAGACACTTTTCCACCTCTTATGAAGCCCACACAGCGAGCTTTCGATTTGGACTTTCCACATAATGGATTTGCTATCCAAGCAATATTCCATTTCATGCCTCTGGGTCTTCATGCACCTTTAAATGTCAACCTGTATGTAGTTAAAGTAAGCTGTGGTCAACTTTAGCTTGTTGATATCTCCATAGAGCTTGTCCTCAAATGAAGCAGGTGTGGGCCAAAATATCTTTCTCTGTTCTGCATACGTTGGGCAATCCTGCAGCAAATATTTTGCTGTCATTTTTCCAGTTCTACAATTACATTCATCGGTATCTCCTATCTTTAGTTTATTGAACAAGTGGTATTTCAGCCTGTTATGTCCTGTGCGGAGTCTGAAGATTGCTACTTGTTCTCTTCGGTCGAGTTTGTAATATGCATCATCCTTCTGATGGCCTGGATGCTCTGATTCCCATTTGGTTCTATAAGTGCTTTTTATCAACCTCTTTACCTCATTATAGGTTATGTCTATGTCAGGCTGTGGTAGTCGTCCGCCCTCTTTTGCCAGTCTGTCAGCCTCTTCGTTTCCAGGTATACTGCAATGTGATGGGATCCACTGTATTACAACTTTTTTGGATTTCTGGCATAGACCATGGAGTGCTGCTCTTAGGTCAGTTAGTTCTGTGCTGTTATTGCTCTTCAGTATTGAGACAGCTGACTTTGCATCTGTGACGATAGCTATTTGCTTCTCTTTATTTTCCTCCATCAGGAGCATTTCTGCTGCAGTTTTCAAAGCCTCTACCTCCGCTTTGAAGTTACTTGAAAATTTTCCAGTTGCCATTGAGTGTGTTTTTTTCACTCCATTTTTTAAATTTAGGAGAATTCCTCCTCCTCCATTCTCTATTGAATTTTTGGCTGATCCATCTGTATATGCATGGGTCCAATTCCTGCTTGGGTAATGTTCTTTTATGTAGTTTAGGGTTATTTCTCTTCTTTCGGTTCATGCTGAGTGTTCTTTTTCTCAATACCAGGAATGTTTTCTATCATCTCAGGCAGTTGCTGCTGTCTCCAAGCTGGGAACTTGTGTGCATTGTGTATGGGCTTGACTGTTGATATGTTAAGTATAGGATCTGCCCTAATCCTTCGTTTTGCAGTTTCTACAAAGTTGCTACGCTTCAGTCTTCCCTTTCCAAAACCATTAAATCTGTTGTACATAGGGTGGTCTGTCAATCTTCTAAATTTTTCTGCTTGTTGCTGGGCTCTGCTATCTCTTCTATCCTGCATTGGTTGTAAACAAGTGATCTTTTTCTAGTTCATTAATAGGCGTTGTCTTCAGGCTTCCAGTTATGATTCGCATTCCTTGGTTTTGGACTCTACTTATTTTGTTAAAGTTTGACTTAGCTGCTGTTGCCCAAGCTGCAATGCCATATTCCAGTACTGGCCTCACCCGTCCAGTATATAACTTCTTGAGAACTTTCTCATCTGCTCCCCACGTTGTACCAGCAAGCTTTTTCATGATTGCCATTCTCTGCCTTGCTCTTGTTCGATTTTTCTCAACCTGTGTCTTCCATGTCAGGCGACAAACCTGCTGCCTTGTAGGTAGACTGGGGACAGTCAAAGGCTAGGGAAAGCATCCCGAAAAGTGCTTGTCGAAATCGGATGTACTGAGCCACAAGCTTGACAAAGAAGTGCAGCGTAACTTTATCATTTCATGATGCCACAGATGAAAATTAATCGTTATGGTGCTAATCCCGTGAAGTCCCATCAGGCGGTGATAGTGCCGGGCCCCCTGCCTCGAGGGGGTCCACCCATGACTACTGGTGGTCACCTTCCCCTGTGCTGTGGAGTCAAGGCACAGAGGAGTAGGTTAAGAGCTATTGACCAAATACCAAGGACACTCAACATACTACAGTGGAATGCTGAAGGAGTTTATAACAAGAAAGAATCCCTGACACAGCGTCTTCATAAAGATAGAATAGATGTGGCATGCATTCAAGAGACACACCTCAATGCCAATCGCAAATTTTCAGTCAGAGGATATCAGGCCACACGTTTCGACCGCGAAGGACATAAAGGAGGAGTTCTAATACTTACACGAACTACAATACCTTGCAGCGAAGTATCTGTGATCTCTGACAACCAAACAGAAATTATAGGTGTTGATATAATGATAAAGGACGTGAAAATAAGAATGTACAATCTGTATAGCCCAGCAGATAAGGACCTTACACTCTCAAACATGAAAATAACTGACACAAACTGCATTATTGTCGGAGACTTAAATAGCCGTTCAGAAAGATGGGGATACCCAGATACTGACAAAAGAGGAGATGAATTGGAGGATTGGGAAATAGACTCAAATCTCCATCTACTCAACAAAGCGGATGACACACCGAGCTTCTACTCCAGAAGATGGCTTACCACTTCTACTCCAGACTTAGCTTTCTGCACAGGAGACATCCTCCACAAAATCGATCGCCATGTGCTGGACCAATTAGCAGGTAGTGACCACAGACCAATCAAGCTTGTAATGAATATGGAGTATGTTCCACAGGAGCAAAAGCCCTTGCCCCGCTGGAATTACAAACGAGCAGACTGGGACAGATTTGCCATACTAACAGACAAATATTGTGAAAACATAAATACACGATATGGCAACATAAAGCAAATGGTGGAAAGTCTAAACAGAGCGATAATACAAGCAGCCACTGAGTCCATTCCTAGAGGGGCGAGGAAAAATTACAAACCTTACTGGACTGAAGAACTACAAAGTTTGGAGGACAAAGTTGAAGATGCCAGGAAGACAGCAGAGAGAGAACAAACAATTGAAGCGAATATCTCTCTCAAAGCCATCTCAGCAAAATATAAAAGAACAGTAAATCAAACAACAAGAGATTGTTGGAGGGAAAAAACAGAAAACCTGAATTTTGACAGGGATGGAAACAAACTATGGAAACTAGTGAAAGCCATGAACAATGAAGGACCTAGAAACAAACAAATAACAATTAAACAAGGAAATGCCTTGCTTACAGGAAAAAAGGCTGCAAATGCACTAATGGAACACTATGCAAATGCAAACCACATTGATATTACAACCGAACAGAAGAAAGCAATCAAAGACAAACAGATACATCATAGAAATACAGAGACAGCAGCAGAATATATGATGGCAAATCTAACAATGGAAGAAATGGAACAGGCAATGAATACCCTAAAAAAGAAGAAATCACCAGGAAAGGATGGAATCACAAATGAAATGCTAATAGGACTAGGGACAAAGGCAAAAAAGAAACTACTAGCAGTCCTAAATAACAGCTGGAAGAGAGGAATAGTCCCACAGGCATGGATCAGGGCATTCGATTGGTGAAGAAGAGATGGGAGAATAGCAATGCCTTGAGGGGTGAATATGTGGAGAAAGATGACATTTCACGCTGGTTTCCAGGTACATGCTTGACTCCATCATACTCAAGTGCAAAACATTTTTTTTATCGCCCCTGGAGTGTGAATGTGGGTGAGAGAGAGAGACCCACACACAGAAGGGAGAGAGAGCCACACACAGAGAAGGGAGAGAGAGAGCCACACACACACACACAGAAGGGAGAGAACCTCCCCACACACACAGAAGAGAGAGAGACAAAAAAGAGAGAGCCGCACACACACACATACAGAAGGGAGAGAGCCCCCCTCCCCCCAGACAAGCAGAGAGAGAGAGACACACACACACAGAAGAGAGAGAGAGCTCTCCTGTCAAACAAACTTATCCCCATAAATGCATTATATGAAACTTCAAGTGTTAATAATGAATGAAGAGGCTTTAGTCTGAATCCCTGAAGCCAATTTTGGGAGCTCATCGCTCATCTTGCTCAGCTTAAAGAGGATTACAAAATGATGCTGTTTATGAATCATCACGAAAAGGTTATACGTGACGAGTTTTCCACAAAATGGTCCCAACTATCCAAGTTTCATGTTTTTAGACATTTCAAAATATAAGCATTAACTATTTCCTGTTTTGTGTTTGTTGTTATTGTTTTTTCTAACATTTAAGATTACCTTAATGTCTTGTTTTGTTATTTATTGAAATGTTGGCATATGATTCTCTCTCTCTCTATTTGCCTACCTGTGCCTGTATTTTTTGTTTCTCCCTGCCTGTGTTCGTTTTTGTTTTCCCCTGTCTCCCTGTGTCTGTTTCTTTGTTTCTCTCTGTCTCTGTGTTGCTCTCTCTTTCTCCCATTGTGTCTGTATTTCTTTCTATTTCTCTTTTCTTTTCTGTGTTTCTACTGCTTTCTGTATCTTCCTGGCTGTGTCTGTATTTCTTTCTGTTTCTCCTTTCCTCTCTGTGTTTCTATTGCTTTCTGTCTCTTTCTGGTTGTGTCTGTATTTCTTTCTGTTTCTCTTTTTCTCTCTGCATTTCTACTTTCTGTCTCTTCCTGGCTGTCTGTATTTCTTTCTGTTTCTCTTTTCCTCTGTGTTTCTCCTGCTTTATGTCTCTTCCTGGCTGTGTGTCTGTATTTCTTCCTGTCTCTGTGTGTCTGTATTTTAGTTTCTCCTTGTCTCAGTTTCTCTATTGCTTTCTGTCTCTCTCTGCCTGCAATGATTTTTGTTATCTCCAAATCTATCCCCATTTGTCTCATTCTGTCCATGTGTCTGTATTTCTTTGTCGCTCCCAGTCTGTCCCCATCTATTCCTCTGTAATGCTTCTTTCTGTCTCTCCATCAGTTTCTCCGTTTCTGTCTATCCAAGTTTCTTTTCCTCCCTCTGTCTCTTAAACTATGGTCCTTTTGGCTTGTTTCATAGTGACTTCTACAGCAGGCATCATGTCAACTGGCATTAGCAACCATGTTTCCCCACAACCCTCATTTTCTATGGCTGTTTACTTATTTCCCATAACTAAGACCAATTGTAACAATGTATTTCTGTTTCCTTTCTCGTGCCATGGGTGAAGATTATTTGCAGTATTCTAAAGACATAGAACCTATACTTTTGTATGGATGTGAAGCATGGACAATGAGCAGATGACTTTCTCTGGCATGTTGATGGTGTTTGGATGTCTTTCTCTGGCACAGTGATGATGTTTGGATGTCTTTCTGTGGCATGTTGATGATGTTCTGATGTTTTTCTCTGGCATGTTGATGATGTTTGGATGTCCTTCTGTGGCATGTTGATGATGTTCTGACATTTTTCTCTGGCATGTTGATAATGTTCTGATGTTTTTCTCTGGCATGTTGATGATATTCTGATGTTTTTCTCTGGCATGTTGATGATGTTCTGATGTTTTTCTCTGGCATGTTGATGATGTTCTGATGTTTTTCTCTGGCATGTTGATGATGTTTTTCTCTGACATGTTGATGATGTTCTGATGTTTTTCTCTGGCATGTTGATGATGTTCTGATGTTTTTCTCTGGCATGTTGATGATGTTCTGATGTTTTTCTCTGGCATGTTGATGATGTTCTGATGTCTTTCTCTGGCATGTTGATGATGTTTGGATGTCGTTCTCTGGCATGTTGATGGTGTTTGGATGTCTTTCTCTGGCACAGTGGATGATGTTTGGATGTCTTTCTGTGGCATGTTGATGATGTTCTGATGTTTTTCTCTGGCATGTTGATGATGTTTGGATGTCCTTCTCTGGCATGTTGATGATGTTCTGATGTTTTTCTCTGGCATGTTGATGATGTTCTGATGTTTTTCTCTGGCATGTTGATGATGTTCTGATGTTTTTCTCTGGCATGTTGATGATGTTCTGATGTCTTTCTCTGGCATGTTGATGATGTTTGGATGTCTTTCTCTGGCATGTTGATGGTGTTTGGATGTCTTTCTCTGGCACAGTGATGATGTTTGGATGTCTTTCTGTGGCATGTTGATGATGTTCTGATGTTTTTCTCTGGCATGTTGATGATGTTTGGATGTCCTTCTCTGGCATGTTGATGATGTTCTGATGTTTTTCTCTGGCATGTTGATGATATTCTGATGTTTTTCTCTGGCATGTTGATGATGTTCTGATGTTTTTCTCTGGCATGTTGATGATGTTCTGATGTTTTTCTCTGACATGTTGATGATGTTCTGATGTTTTTCTCTGACATGTTGATGATGTTCTGATGTTTTTCTCTGACATGTTGATGATGTTCTGATGTTTTTCTCTGGCATGTTGATGATGTTCTGATGTTTTTCTCTGGCATGTTGATGATGTTCTGATGTCTTTCTCTGGCATGTTGATGATGTTTGGTTGTCTTTCTCTGGCATGTTGATGATGTTTGGATGTCTTTCTCTGGCATGTTGTTGATGTTTGGATGTCTTTCTCTGGCATGTTATAAAAGGCTGCCCAGCAGAGTTGGCTGAGACCAGCGACCTCACCCCGTAGAAAACTGTTCTCAGAATTCTACCGACCAGGAGCAAGTCGGCTGAGGGCTTGGCCTGCGTTAGTTCAGTGCCTGAGACCCACTGGGAGATGGGAAGAAGAAAATGGAGGAAAGAGGAGAAGACGGAGGAGGAGGAGATAAAGAGGAGGAAGAAGAAGAATGTCTTAGTCTACTGAAATGCTTTGTGTAATCAATAAAATTGGACAGCCTAGACATTTTGAGGGAAGCTAAGTTGCAAAGACAATTTATCACAAACATCAGAAAGAAGCAGTCATCTTATTTTTTGGCATATTAAGAGAAGATAAAAACTGGAACATGTTGTGAAAACCGTAACGATTTGTGGAAAGAGAGATAGAGGAAAACTGTGAGAAAATTTTTGACAGTCTTGTGTCATGGCATGGAAGGGGAGTCAACACAAAAATTGATCCATGCCGTTGGAGATGCCAGTTTATAAAGAAGCATGATCGCCCACATCAGCCGGCAAAGCACTGGATAATGATGAATTAATAAATAAACAAACTCTTCCAAATATTTTAGCTTCATATATGTGAATATTTTATTTTCAATTATAAGCAACAATTTAAAAAGGGATAAATTAACATTTACCACAGGGAAGGTACAAGTCAGTGGATTTTTCAGAAACGGCAAAACCTCTGCAAACGTGCTTGTAAGACCAACAACTTTGCATGCAGAGAGTTAACTATTATATTTGGTTACATATTGTGTACCATTTGGTTTGCTTTTTCTTTCTCACTCTGAACATTTTGTTTGGTTTAGTAAACCACATATATGAACTGTATAGAAAAATATACATATTCTGTATTGCTTTAATATAGTTACAGTAGAATTAACCCTTTTACCATTGTGAATTCCAGGAAATTGCTAGGTGCGGTATAGGTTTTTTAAAAAGATAAGTGTAAAATACATGATAAGTAAAAACTTAAATTCAAATGTTGAATGGTCAGGTATTTATTCAAATATTCAACAGGCAGGTGTATCTGTCTTAAAAACAACCCAAAATTCTACAAGTTTTCTTGTCACAAACTGCATGTTTCAACCGAATCTTCAACACCCAGGTATTTCTGTACTAAAATTAACTCAAATCTTCAACATAAAAATCAACTTACATCAACACTGAAGTTTTTTCTTTCCTAAAATTAACTCAAATCTTTAATGCCCAGGTAATCCATTCTAAAAACAAGCAATGCATTCTGAATTTATACAGTAATTACTGTAAGCCATAAATTAATGAACACATTTGAAAATCCAGAGAATTGATTTTTCTCTCTTCATTTGTTCCGTTGAGATAAAAACTGGTGCCACGAAACATAAGGTCACTTGAATTATGCACAACATTATGACTTTCAATGAGCCGTGATAAACAATTTATGAGCAGAGTTCCATAACATTACTGTAAACAATATAAGAAGTAGAAGGCTATCCAAGACAATGTTACATCGTTTAAGGTAAAATTGGCTATGTGAAATGTAACAAATAGAATAGGTGGAGATCCTGTGGAAACACAACCAATGTTCATTCAACTTTACCAATGTTCTCTACAACTTTATCTCACATACACAACCAATATACACACTACAACTATACCTCAATACACAACCAATATACACTCTACAATTATACCTCAATACACAACCAATCTACACACTACAACTTTACCTCAATACACAACCAATATGCACACTACAACTATACCTGTCGTACACAAACAATACACACTTGTACCTCACAGAAACACAAGCAACATACACTCTACATCCACATCCTTCAAAGAATATCACTCCACTTCTATCATGTTCTCACACACAACCAGCACGGAGATTCCACGACCATCATCAACATCATGTGCCACGCTGATAAGCATGGGAGATCGTGGTTAGCCATCTCAGATGATATCACCAGTCTCGGAGATCATGGTTAGCCATCTCAGATATCACCAGTCTCAGAGATCATGGTTAGCCATCTCAGATATCACCAGAGTCTCGGAGATCATGGTTAGCCATCTCAGATGATATCACCAGTCTCAGAGATCATGGTTAGCCATCTCAGATATCACCAGTCTCAGAGATCATGGTGAGCCATCTCAGATATCACCAGAGTCTCAGAGATCATGGTGAGCCATCTCAGATATCACCAGTCTCAGAGATCATGGTGAGCCATCTCAGATATCACCAGAGTCTTAGAGATCATGGTGAGCCATCTCAGATATCACCAGTCTCAGAGATCATAGTTGGCCATCTCAGATATCACCAGTCTCAGAGATCATAGTTGGCCATCTCAGATATCACCAGTCTCAGAGATCATAGTTGGCCATCTCAGATATCACCAGTCTCAGAGATCATAGTTGGCCATCTCAGATATCACCAGTCTCTGAGATCATAGGTTAGGCCATCTCAGATATCACCAGTCTCAGGAGATCATAGGTTAGGCCATCTCAGATATCACCAGTCTCAGAGATCATGGTGAGCCATCTCAGATATCACCAGAGTCTCAGAGATCATAGTTGACCATCTCAGATATCACCAGTCTCTGAGATCATAGTTCGCCATCTCAGATATCACCAGTCTCAGAGATCATGGTTAGCCATCTCAGATATCACCAGTCTCGGAGATTAGGTCTGTGTTCTGGTCCTGATTATGCTGTATGGCCAAGCCATCCTGATGTTATCTCTGTCTTCCCCTTTGCTCTTTTCCCATCAAGCTTCCCAGTTGCCACTAAGCTTTCCAGTTTATTTGTTCTCATAACAAAATCAAAAAGGATTCCAAAAACAATGACATAACTGAAATATCTCTCTCTCTCTCTCTCTCTCCCTCCCCCTCTGTAAAGCTTAAAAACAAAAAAAAAATGGCGACAGAAAAATAATAAAGCACAACCAACAGATACCAAACATATTTCAAACATTGATCTAAAACACCTCGGAGGTGGGGCATGGGCACATGTCAATGTCTAAACTATAAAACAAGACCCGGCTTAACCATGTTGAAGACCCAGCTTAACCACGTTGAAAACACAGGTGAGAGCCCACAATGCAAGATGCAGTATAGAGAGAAAAGGTGCTTGGCAGTAATAATAAAGTAACAACACAAATCAGGCAACGTAGAAATTAAACATACAACCAAATCAAAACACAAAGTCTTTACATCAGAAGGAAAATTAATAAATCAAGACATGGCTGGGGGTGATCAAAGTTGCTGTAATGATAGCAAAGACATCTTTTGAATTTAATCAATGGTTAACTTGAATGATCAAAGAAATACAGACAGTCCAGGTATGTGTCGCTCCTGCAAAATGTTTTGTTTTAATATTATTGTATAATTTTTTGTTTTTTTCTTTATATCTGTTTGAGTTGTCCCATCCCTGATGAAGATTTATCTAATCGAAACGTCATACGTTGTGTCCATGAATACGTATTTTCATTTTATTATTATATATGTTTTTGGATTGTCTCTTTGTTGGGGGGAATTTCACTCTGTGATCTGGGTCCGTTGTAAGGTATGTACTGTGTCTGTGTTTAGTATGTCATCTTTTCACAGGAGCTACACATATCTGTTTGTATTTCCTATTGTTATATCCTGCTGCAGCCGTTGCTTCTCTTATTGAATAATGAAGATTGAAACTAATATACTGCACAATTTACTGCCTGGCGTATTTCACTGGACCTGGATAGGACATACATTGGGAAAACCTGAAAAAGTTTAACTAGAAAGGTAGTTGTCTGGAATCCGCAGTTCAAAAGAAATAGATGAAGCCATAAATGTATCTGGAAAAGAGAAGTAGAGATAGAAATGAATATCATGGGGAGGACATGTGGGAAACTACATGGGATAATAAAGGGCAGGATGGTTTGTAGTGAAATGGTTGAGTATCTACGCCCCAATAGGGGATAACAAACACAAGAAGAAGAAGAACATGTTGCTGTTTCCCATCAGCTGAACTGATATATATATATATAAATCAACATAAAGTTTTAAAGGGTAAAAAGGTGAGAGAATCAACTTCACTGCACCGGGTGTTACCCCGCACAGTTTGATCTCATTTTCGAAAGCATCGCACACGACACTAATTCTGAAGCTCTAGTAACAACCCCAATGGTCTCCGAGACAACTGTATTTGTGAACTGAAAGTTGGTGCCTAGTATCACACTCACAACCTTCGCAGTGTGAAGCAGGCGGTTTCACTACACCATGGACACCGCATAAATCAAAATACATTTACATAATTTTTTAATTAGGAGGGCAACATGATCGATTAGATAAGAGAGCTCATTCTTAAACATCCAGTCTGCTGATCTTGAGGCAAGGGGTTCAACCCCTACACCGGCCAGTTGGACTAAATTGTTGACGTCTAGTTCTTGACTGATAAGTACCCCAGAAGTCGGAGTGGATTTGTCCTGATGGTGAGGGACAATGACAACACTGATAAGCTAATCTGCACACAAAATTCAGTCCAGTGCTATTAGAAGTAGTTAATAAATTGACAGATATTAAAGCAACCTAATGAATCATTCTAACTGTCAGAAATACTATGGCAGTTTCCAACAGGCTAGCAGTGACACACATAACTGAGTTGTCTATTTCAGCTAAAAGGATTCAATCATTATGTGCTGGCCAAAAAGGGCCAATGGTCATAGTTCCCTGTCTCACATGATCACCAGTCTCAGAGATGCTTGCTTGCTTGTGTTCGTTGGCTTGAGCTCCAACGTAAAGTCCTGTATGTCGGATGAAGGCATCCTGTTGTCCAACATCAGTGTGATGTCATACAGGACCTGAGATTTGCGTGAGTATCCGTTGTCCCATGTCTGGCTTATTGGTGCGCAGACTGGTGGTTCCTCGCCGTACAGGCAGACACTCTCCGACTTCGGAGGAATCGGCGATCCTATTGACTTCAGCCAGGACTCCGAAGGGACCTGTTGCCCAGGACGCTCGACGAGGACGCGTCAATAGGTCTTGGCCAGTATATAACCCGGCCCTGGTGCCTTGGAAACAGATCAGATCTGTGTTCTGGTTCTGATTTTTCCAAGTGGCCAAGCTATTCTAATATTTTCTTTGCCCTTCTCTTTGTCCTACTGCCATGACTTTTGCCAGTTGTCACCAAGTTTTCAGGTTTGTGTCTCCTCAAAACATGCCGCCCCCCCCCCCCCCCCCCCCCACAAATCTAGACTAGATCTTATTTTCTGTATGTTGCTTTAACAGATTCAGTGCCAAACAAAATGTAGGTTTAGATCAAACGAAAATGGATGGCAGAGAATTTGAAGTAGAGGTGTGTCACAGTTATGACTTAAGTTATTAATATGGTAGCAGACATGCTGTATTATATATATATATATATATATGATATTATATTATATATATATATATATATATATATATATATATATATATATATATATATATATATATATATATATATATATATATATACTACACACCATTAAATGTGGTTATATAGGGGAAACTACTGTATTGATATTTTAGGAATAGTTTGATTTATAAGCCTATGGCAGTTAAGGGAAGTTTGATTAAGATGATTTATCATCCCATGGCACTTTATCAGTTCACTCTTTCAGCACTAAAATAAAGCATTCTTTCAGCACTAAAATAAAGAACACAGACATGCTAGGAAACGTATAAACAGAAAGACTGGAGTAGAAGTATCCGATTAAGCAGATGTACAGATGGGCAAAGAAAACAAGACTCTTAAACCGGACAGGAACAACCATTTCTGATAAACTGAAAATAAAAATCTGTTAAATTCATCAAAAATACAACAAACTTGGTAAGAAATATAAAACAGAAACAATGCCAAATCAAAGCAAAGAAATACATGCTATATGTGTGTATATCAAAATGATGTATATTTGATTATGTACTGAATATCACATTCATGAGTATAGAAAACTTTCAGATGAATATATTTGAATATTTTTTTTTTTTCAAACATGATAAAACTTAGATATTGTATAAACTCCATATCACACTGCTACATGATTTATTCACAACATGTGTATTGTTATATTATTCACTTCATCACCAACATCATCATCATCATATAATCTGCCAACTGACAAAGGTGTTCCTGACTCTCCACAGATCTTGGTCCCTGGTGCTATGGATCAATTCTGTTGGTTATACTCCTCCATGCCACCCACTCAGCCCATCCAGCATCATTTCTCTTGATGTGCCCTTACCTCTTGTAACCGCTGATTTGTCCAGTCTTCATGATGTTTTTTAATATCTTTTTTTCTTTACATAACCAAAGAACAGTTTGTCTCCTTATATTAGTATATGTTCTGCTTTCATTAACCTTTCTCGGACAGCCGTTGTTTGTTACTCTGGCAGGGCAGTTCTATTCCAACAGTTCAAAGTAGTTACTCTGACAGTTCAAAGTAGTCACTCTGCCAGTTCAAAGTAGTTCCTCTCACAGTTCAAGGTAATTGCAACATACATCTCAGAAACCACATCCCCGCTGCACCCAAGTTCTCCCTCATTTGTTCATTCACATTTCAAATTAGGAAGAACTTACAGGCAACGGAGGTGTGCTTTCTGAGACATTCGCTGCAAATACCTTGGACTCCTATAGTGACTACATTAACATAATTACTGTCTAGGCAGGCACGTTAGTGTGGTTGACAGGAAGCTGTACTGATAATGGCATAAGATGAGGGTTTGCCACCTGCACTCATCACTCACTATGAGAGGGAAAGACTCACCCCCCTATTCCTCTGTGTATTCAGACCTTCAAACTGTGAAGGCCCGATCACATCAGGCATAGTAGGATCTTGCTTCAGGACATGTAACTGTCATCCTACCGAAGTATATTGTCATCCGATCCATATATATTGTGTGATTTATTATCATTGTATATGTGTGAATAATTACTAACATACAATTCAAAACTCATCGAGGCCAAGATTTTTCTAACACTTTTAAAATAATTCACAGGACATCCAAAGAAACATTTTGCAAACACACTTTCATTAAAAAGAAAACATCTACTGCCTATGGTACCTTGCAGTGTAGGACCAGGGGCTCTTGAGCCTGAGAAATTAAGGCCGCCTGGCTAGTGCAGTCGCCGTGAACTGTGCAGGTTAGGGTTTCCCTTTTGCAAACACACTCATATACTATGAACAAACTGATTATAAGATGGGATATCCACCATGTTTTCTGTGTCTAAAGTTTTAGCTTTTTTTTTTTTTTTGTGTAGAGCCTTTTTGTAACTACATTGTAACAATTTAGTGGAGAACTTCTTTTTAGTAACTACACTAACAGAAATGTTTAATGAAATACCTTTATTTTTGGTAATCGCATGTGTTCTATGGTGAACTTGGTGGTGATGTGCACACTTACAATGTCATAAAACTGTAAGAGAAATTTACAGTAAAGGCTACATGTCGGAGATATAATCAATTTGATAGTTATTTTTCCCCCCAACCACTATGGTTCTGGGCTCAACCTGCCTGATAAAAATGGGTAACATAGGTAATGTGACATGCACAGATACAAACATACACAAGTAATGTGACAAGTATGGAGACAAACATACCATGTAATGTAACACATACAGAACCAAACATACATAAGTAATGTGACAAGTACTGAGAAATACACAAGTAATATGACATGTATTGAATCAAAAATAATATGAATGAACAAAACACATACAACACACATGATATGATGGATGGTTGATTGTGAATCCCCTGGAAGATTGAATCATTTCTTTCTGAAATCTGATGTACCCTCATTCATCATGTCTGAATCCCGAAAAGGGCCAACATCTATCGGAGTATACCTGGTATCAAAGTACCATCTTCATGATGAGCTGAGACAAGAAGCAGCATCGTAGCACTCATGACATTCCCATACCTGCTCTGTCCTCATCTTCAACAGCCAGAGAAGAGTCCCAATACTAATGGTAGCAGTCTGATTAAATGTCCGTCTGGACTTTGTTCCGAGTCCCGAGTGTCTGCCAGATCCTCTGGTCACTCCCTGCAGCACGATTCTCTCCAGGCCGTGATAATCTATCAGTTCTGCTGCACTATACACATGATTCCAGAGGGCCCATGTCTGCCTTATCATGCACCAATACCCTACCAATGGGCACAAACTCATGGGGATCTCACTCCTAGCCCAGAAAGCATGAAAGAACAAAAAAGTATATACAACTGGTACCTGGCTGTCTCGAAAGACGATAGGTTTTTTTTTTTTTAACGTTGCATATCCTTTACAGGGCGTTGCAGTCAAAACCAGCATTTTACCACCGCTATTGATGTCTTGGCAAGTTTTTACGTTCAGTAGTTTGTTACATTATGATTTAAAAAAGACATAATAACCACAGGCCATGGTGGTAGCGAATGTAACTGTTCGTCCACAATGGATGTTTGCCGCCGTCTGATATTTGTGATAACTTGTCTTTGCGTTTTAATGTTTTTTTAAACATATATCTAGAGAATTCATTGTGGTCTATACAGTATTGTTCACATTCTTTTCAACAACCACATTTCTGTGGTTTCAATCCCAGCTTCGAGACTACCAGTTTTAAGACATTTTAATCATTTTTCGCTTTTATCCCACAAATACACCTCTAAGTGTGCCTACCTACCAGCCATCCCTCCCTAAGGGAGGTGAACATTGTACACCTGAAGCGTCACAACGTAAATTATAACAGCCCCTTTATTTCAACCATGCGAAAAACTAGCTCCTTTCCACCCTGTTGTTTTGCATCCATTGCCACCTGTACACTGGTGGTTCACTAAACCCCAAAATATTCATTCCCCTCTTACTACTTTCTTCGCACACCTTCACAGCTGAAGGATCCATCCTCCTGTACACAACCAGAGGAAGCCAGCTCCTCCTCTGAGCTACTTTTATTGTGGGCTTGGGTTCCCCTCTCCTCACCACGTATTTGCTAAGGAGAATGTTCCTCGCACAACTTCTTGAACCACAAGCAGCAACTGTTGTCACGTGTTTGCAGAGATAAATTTTGGAAGATGTTCTCGACCCCGGTGATCACTACATTGTGGTGTGTTGATCACTACATTGTGGCATGTCGATCACTACATTGTGGCATGTCGATCACTACATTGTGGTGTGTCGATCCCTACATTGTGGCGTGTCGATCACTACATTGTGGCGTGTCGATCACTACATTGTGGCGTGTCGATCACTACATTGTGGTGTGTCGATCCCTACATTGTGGCGTGTCGATCACTACATTGTGGCGTGTCGATCACTACATTGTGGTGTTGTCAATCACTACATTGTGGTGTGTTGATCACTACATTGTGGTGTGTCAATCACTACATTGTGGTGTGTCAATCACTACATTGTGGTGTGTTATCACTACATTGTGGTGTGTTATCACTACATTGTGGCGTATCAATCACTACATTGTGGTGTCGATCACTTGGCAGCATCCAAGGCTCAAGTGTAAGGGAACAGCCTGATGTGAGTAACCCCATGTAAGATCAGGACTAGCTGTGTTACGTCTAGCACTGGATATTTGAACACGACCCCTGTGGTATCAGAGACCTTGCTTGGTTTAAACAAAGCATCTCAGTGACATTAACCCTTGCCAGCTCAAGCATCTGGAGCTTGAAGAGTCATCATCAAACTGTCATTTACTGTCAATATAGTACCTTGCAGTGTATGGGCCTGAGGAATTAAGGCCACCTGGCTAGTGCAGTTGCCGCAAACTGTGCAGGTTAGAGTTTTCTTTTTGCCCCTGACAGAAAAAATACTCCACCTTACCGAGGATTTGAACCCGGGTCTCCCGAAGGAGAATCCAGCATTCTAGCCACTCTTCTAGCCACTCCTCATTCAGCATAAAGAGTAAATGTACAAATTAAATAACATGGATTATGGTTAAAACTGAACAAAATGTGAAATATAAATGTTGGCACAACTGTCACAAATACAACAGAACAAAAGATTTATAAAAATATACTCAATAAATATCATGATGGTTAGTGAATAAATACAAAGAGATGTGGCAATTTACTAAAAACACAATGGAATCGAGTGGTAAAAATTAATATAGAAAGAATATGAAAGGTCACTGTCAGCAAGATATATTCGGAAATGGACTCGGAAATGGACGGGATAAAGTAAAAGTATATAACCAAGGTAACAGTACAGCGCTAGAATATACCATAGTTAACTGTCCATCTGTGAGCAAGGGATTACACATCCACTAGTTAACTGTCCATCTGTGAGCAAGGGATTACACATCCACTAGTTAACTGTCCATCTGTGAGCAAGGGATTACACATCCACTAGTTAACTGTCCATCTGTGAGCAAGGGATTACACACCCACTAGTTAGTTTTTCAGGTATGAGCACAACAGAAATGTACTAGAGTTCACTTTTCAGGTTTCAGCAGTAAATGCTAGAAATATGCTGTGGTTAACAATTCACACAAGAGGAGCAAATGCTAGAAATATGCTACAGTTAACTTGCCAGGATTTGGCAACAAATGTTAGAAATATTCCATAGTTATGTTACCAGAACCTCTATGATTGAGTAGCAGATTGCCCACCTACTATAACTCAAGGTTCTAGTCTCGTTCACCCTCTCTCCCCCTATCTCCATCCCACTTCTTCCCCACTGGTCTTAGTCTGGAAATTCATGAAGACAGAATGTTTATATATATATATATATACCAAATGTACAACACTACACAGCTGTCTTATTTCTCCCTTACTGTCCTAGATATCCACAAAGAAGAAAACTAATGCACAGTGACTTAACAGCAACACCACTACTAGCGGTTTTGGTTGCGAGACAGAGAGTGGAGCACTCACAGACTTGTCCTAAGTGCAATGGGAAGTTTTCAGGTGCCAGGTCTGGAACTGGCCTCAGTGATCATGACCCTGTACTTAATACTGTCATTTGATATTTTAATGAATTTGACATTTCTCACATGAGTTGCCCGCTGGCATCTGGCCATCATTACAGACGATAGTTTGTTACACTGTGCTTAAAAAAAGCATAATTACTACCACCCATGGCAGCAGCAAATGTGACTGATCAGACCAATTCACGCTGTAAATGTTTGTCCACAATGTGTGCATGTGAACACATGTTCATTTCCACCATCACTAAATCATCAGACGTCTGACACACTGGGTATGTGACCTATCTGCAATAATTTTCTCCTTTGTCTTCATTCCAATTCTGATATTTTCCCTCCATGCAACGCAATCAGTGGCAACAGCTGTGTAAGTAACCCAGCTGGTAAAATTTTCCACAACTAGTTCTGTCTCTCTTGTCTAGTATTCTTTCACTCATGGCTGATTTCTCTACACAACCTAGTCTGTTGATCCTTCTATTTCATTTGTCTTTTCTTTATGATGTTTATGTGTGATCTTAAAGTGCCTGCAGCTGTCAATACCTTACACTTATTTACTTCTCTGTCCACAAAATGTCTAACATTCTTCTCAAAAGCTACACTTGTTTCATCCTCAAAATGTTCAACATTCATCTCAAAAGCTAACTTTTGTTTTCTTCGTTCACAAAATGTTCAACATTCTTCTCAAAAGCCACATTGTTTTCTTCTTTTTCCACAAAATGTTCAACATTCTTCCCAAAAGCCACATCTCCACTTCCATTCATCATATTATTGCTCATTGCCCAGCATTCACATCCACAAGTGACAAGAGAACATGTCACCACAAACAATTAAGACAATCAATGGATAGCTGATTGATATGGAGAATATATGATGACATAAAGGACACACTACATTCTTTACACAAATTTACTACTCTTTCTAGAAACTCAAGAAATGGAGCAACAAAGTAACAATTGAGTTTACATCTGATATAAGATAACATCCGATAAAAGATAACATCGGAAGGAAAGCTCCTTCATCTAAACAGATACCTACTGGAACACATTATATATTCTTTCAACAACCAATCACAGAAACTGTTAGGTTCTTTCAACAAACCAATCACACAAACTGCTAGGTTCTTTCAACAACCAATCACAGAAACTGTTAGGTTATTTCAACAACCAATCACACAAACTGTTAGGTTCTTTCAACAACCAATCACACACACTGTTAGGTTATTTCAACAACCAATCACAGAAACTGTTAGGTTCTTTCAACAACCAATCACACACACTGTTAGGTTCTTTCAACAACCAATCACACAAACTGTTAGGTTCTGATACTACAAGGCATAACATGTGAAATAGTCCACGCTTTCAGTTTAGCAGAGTATACGCTATCTATGAGTGTTATTCAGCAGATGTTTAACTTGCGAACAGCTCCAATGCCAGGTTCCTGCACTAACTAGGTTTAGGAGGCTAGTTCTGCAGTGCCTTCCCGTTTCGATGGAGGTATCAGATGATCTGGTAGAGTGTTTGGAAGATCGTGACCTTCCAATTTGATCTTGATGAGATGGTTCGCCAAAGCCCACTCATCCGCATCCAGCATTCCATCTTTATCAATATCCGCCAACTTCCAAACTTTGGACAGAACAGTGTTGGGTAGTTTGGATTTGACCATTTCAGACTTGGCTGCAGCTCCAGAGATTTTCCCATTGACTGGGTTCAGCTTGGTGAAAGCATCATCGTACTCATATTTGCTGGACTCCACAACCCATTCATGCTCCCCACGGCCAGCATCAACGCCTTCTCCCCGACCCACGCCAAAGGGACTCTCTGTGTAGCCTTCAAAGGCCCCACCTTGTACATTTCCGTTGGCCTCACTTTTTAGGGCGGTGTCTTTTTCCTCAGCTGGAATCATCTGCATGAGACGGGCAATGTCAGTGGCCAACATCGCGTCAACTGTCTCAATCAGCTTCGGCTTCAGCTGGGGATATAAAATAAAACATTAATGGTTATATCAAAGAAAGAGATAATACCAAAATGTATATACAAGATAAATTGTTTAACCAAGTTTATTAATACTTCTTCTTCATTCATCTGGAATGTTGTTTTAGACGTAATTGTGTTTTGCCTGTTTACAGCAGAACTGCAATATTTCCAGCATCCTCAGGCATTTTTTGGCCGGGTTACCTTCCCGGGAATTTATTAATTCAAATACCTTGGGGGAATTTGCTATATAATCCTGTAAAGATCGGGAACAAGGAGAATGACTAAAACAATAATGTCTTATTTTGTACCGCTGTAAAGATCAGGAACATGGAGACAGACTAAAACAATATTGTCTTATTTTGTACCACTGTATAGATCAGGAACAAGGAGAATGACTACAACAATTACTAATAAACTTTGAACGTTCATTAACTGATGCTGGCACAGAACAGAAGGACTACAGTGGTATGACAGAATCACTAATGTAGGGTATAAGGAAAGAATTAAACAAATTCCAGTGAATCAAGAGGTGAGGTAAATACTCTGGCACTAGATTGAACACACAATGAGAAAACTTGATGACAATAAAACTTGGAAGTCCTTTCTCTAGAACTCATAAGGCAAACAAAACAGAGGGAGAAATAAAACTGCATGAAGAAGAGAATTAGAATCAGAGATGGGGAGGCACATAACAAGCTGCAAGAGATGGCAAACAACATGATGGTTTGAAGAGAGTTGTTTGAGAGTGTATGCTCCAATAGGAGGTATAAAGTAGAATATGTTTCTCTTGTTCTCTGCAGGATCTCAACCAATGCTTGTGTGTAAAACGATCACTGCTGATTGCTACGTCACTGTGTAGTCTGTCTACCCAAGGACAAGGCACAGTGCTCATCTAGCTCACTAAACCTGGGTAGTGTGAGACTGTGGTTACATATGGCGGATTTAGCTTGTGAGCAGGTGGTAGATTGAATCTGAGAGCAGTTAACAGATAGCCGTTGGTTAAGACCTCAAGTTGCAACAGTGCGTGAACTCTGTGTCATTTGCAAGAAACCAAATGTGTGTATAGCAAATCACACATACTATACATTTTTGTGGGTAACTTTAGCTAATGTTGACATTTTTACATGAATAGTGGTGGCCATTTTGGCCTGCTCTTTCCAATTTATAACTGTTGGGGGATTCTTAATGTGTGCAACATGCACTGAGTTCCACCCAAATTTTTGTTCCAATCCGAGAAGTCTAGACACCCTATACAATACCCCCCCCCCCTTGATTTTTTTTTTTTTGGGGGGGGGGGGGGTGTATACTTATTTTTGTGATAATACTAAATCATAAAGACGATGGGAACCTGGCCACAACAAACCTACTACATCATCGATTGGACGGCACATTTTGAAAACCGGCCACATGATTGATAGAGACAATTCGTTTCATGTGTTGTTTTATGCACAAAACAGTCACTTGTTAAAGATCACAGAAGCCATCATGATTAATCTGCATAGGCCAGTTTTGTGCGTACAGAAAGACATGATAGTCAGCTTAAAATTACTGTGGTAGACAATTGAAGTTACTGTGCGAATATGTGTATATTTCAGCTTGAAGGAATTATCTAGTTACTTTACTTTATGTTGTGTGATTTCTGCAGTATGTACCTGATGAGATGCACTGGAATATGCCAGGCAATAAATCATGCAATCTATTGTTTGTGTCTTCGTTATTCAAATTAATACTAATGGTCAATAACATGAGACAAACATAGTCTGATTGAGGTGGACGTCGTAACCTCTAGCCAATTCCATCTCCACTAGCTAGCCGGCAGTAACTGATGTGAGGGGAAGTCAATAAATAAGTCAAAAATGGCTTTAGAAAAGTAACTAAATACGAGGATAAGTTAATAAGTAAGTCACAAATGGCTGTAGAAAAATAACTAACTATGATAATAATTTGAAACGAGTTTATTTTTATACATAAATTGTCCCTTTATTTCTCAACATAATTTCCACCAACATTGATGCACTTATCCCATCATTTTATCAGTACTCCCAAACCGGCTACATAGAACTGCGTGCTATGTTTTCTAAACCACGTATTCACTTCACATTCAACTTTGGCATCATTCGTGAAATGTCTCCAGCCAAGGTCGGTTTTCAGTGGACCAAAAAGGTGGAAACTTCCCACCTCAGTTGGTTAATTTTCTCCTGAGTTAATCGAGCAGTATGTGGTCTGGCATTATCATGAAGAAGAAACACTTCTCTAGTCAGCAGTCCTGGACGTTTTCTTCGAATTGCATCATGAAGCATCAATAGAACTTCACAGCAAGATTCAGAATTCACATTGTCACCTTTCTTTTTGAAATTGGTTAAAAGCACTCCTTGACAATCCCAGAACACTGTCAGCATAACCCTCCCTGCTGATGGCGTGACCTTGAATTTTTGTACACAAGGCAAAGAAGGATGTTTCCATTGCATTGAAAATGTTTCTACCCAGCTATGCACCGCTTTACAGGACTAACATTTGTCAGCATAAACAAGAAGCATTTCTTATGAATTTCCTTTGCAGGCAGTTCTTTTGCCCACAAAAAACGCACAACAGCAAGTTGCTCTTTGGTTGTACACTCCGTAAGTACAGTCACCATTTTGTTTATGCGCTGCACATGTGCATGAGACACCTAGCGCCACCTGATGAACGGGACTATAAAGTCTGATGTTGCTGTCACCTAATGACACCTGTAGAAAATACCAACTACATTTACCTGCCATCCCACAGAACTATGTGACTTACTTATTGATTTGCCCTTGTACCACAATTGAGAGATCAATGCCAGGCGACAGCCAATGATGAATGAGTTATCCAGGATAAGATATGACATGTACTAACACTAATATCAATTGGGGAACTCTTTGTAGCACAACCAATGTTTGTATCTCAACCAATGTTTGTATCTCAACCAATGTTTGTATCTCAACCAATGTTTGTATCTCAACCAATGTGTGTATCTCAACCAATGTTTGTATCTCAACCAATGTTTGTACCTCAACCAATGTGTGTATCTCAACTAATGTTTGTATCTCAACTAATGTTTGCAGCTCAACCAATGTTTGCAGCTCAACCAATGTTTGCATCTCAATCAATGTTTGTATCTCAACCAATGTTTGTATCTCAACCAATGTTTGTATCTCAACCAATGTCATGACAGTTCATACATAAATAAAGGCACTACTTCAAGCTGACACCCTATACTTTGGTTGACTACAAACAAGAATACACTGAGGTTCCTACCTGATTGAACTTGCTAAAGTCTTGATGCTGCAATTGGTCCTGAAACTGCTTGCAGTTGGGGAAGTCCCCGGGGGAAATCTGGTGCTCACGCTGCAGCTGGGCAAATATCTCAGGCAGTTTGTTGATCAGATCCTTCTTCTTGGAGTCCTTGCCAAACATGGACGGCATCTCTTTCCGCAGTTGAGAAATGATGTAGGCATGCACCTGCAAGAAACATCCACAGTATGAGCTTGACACTTCCACACAGCAGATTTCAGTAAAATATGTCAACTGCCATGGATATAAGCTGCTGTCCTCATATATTTATACCAGTCAGCACTCAATTGGTGATGCCTTCAATGTGTTAGCCATCTTTCTTCCCCAAAAATTTCATGGTATGAAAAAATTTCTTGCCTCGAAAGTGATTCAAACTTGTGATCAACCGGATGGTGGGCAAGCATGCTAGCAACTGGGCCACCACTGGCCCTACAAAGTAGATTATCTATGTTTGTTTACTGGTTTATTATTAGCACTGTGGAGTTCATGCACTGCACTGAAATTCTCATTGTGTACTCTACAGGGGGTGGCAGGACCACTTGAAGTATACAAGAGACCAGACCACTTGAAGTATAGAAGAGACCAGACCACTTGAAGTATAGACAAGACCAGACCACATGAAGTATAGAAGAGACCAGACCACTTGAAGTATAGAAGAGACCAGACCACTTAAAGTATAGAAGAAACCAGACCACTTGAAGTATAGAAGAGACCAGACCACTTGAAGTATAGATGAGACCAGACCACTTGAAGTAGAGACCAGACCACTTGAAGTATAGATGAAACCAGACCACTTGAAGTAGAGACCAGACCACTTGAAGTATAGAAGAGACCAGACCAGACCACTTGAAGTATAGAAGAGACTAGACCACTTGAAGTAGAGACGAGACCAGACCAGACCACTTGAAGTACAAAAGAGACCAGACCACCTGATCTCTAGGGGAACACTCGACCACTCAAGGTGCACCTGTGTGCAACAGAAGTGTCCTTTGCAAACCAAACAGATCACTATCATTATGTGCTTTTTCGAGTGGCATAGATGATCATGTCTCCTCACAACCCTCCCTTCCATGATTTGATGAATGGATATGTGGATGGACAGATGAGTTGATACATGGATATGAGTCGAAAGATGGCTTTAAGTGGATAGGTAGATACTCATTTTACAATTTACCACAGATAATTTAGAATTAAAGTCAAAGGCGAGCGGATCACCTTCATTACACCGGTCTGGGTCTGCTACGTCTGGCCGAGTCTCTCCACAGAGTGGCAAGCTGTAAACTAGCTCACACTCTCAGTCTATGCACTCTTTTATTTCCTTCAAATAAATTAACTCACACACCCACAAAGTCTGTTTCACTCTTATTTCCTTCACATCAGCATGCAGCAAAACCCAGAATATCCTTCCTTATCAATCACTAGCTGACCCGGCCCGGCTTCGCCCAGTCCTTGGTGGGGAGCATCTCATTTAATTCATATAAGTAGTCATATAAGTTCCCGTTCCCGTTACCGACTGTCTGTCTGTCTGTCTGTCTGTCTGACCCGGCCCGGCATCGCCCAGTCCTTGGTGGGGAGCATCTCATTTAATTCATATAAGTAGTCATATAAGTTCCTGTTCCCGTTACCGACTATATGTCTGTCTGTCTGTCCGTCCCTCCCTCTCTGTCTGTCTGTCTGTCTGCCTGTCTGTCTAATCATTTATTGGTTGCAGTTAGAACAACCTTAGATAAACGAAGACCAACTTACAAAAAGCATTAGAAAGAGCACTTGAAAGATCTTTACATCTTCCCCAACAATTAACTTGGGTAAATGGAGCAGCGGCAGCAGCAGCAGAAGAAGAAGAAAGAGGAGGAGTAGGAGCTGGGAGGAGGAAGAGGGAGGAGGAGGGAGGAGGAGGAGAAAGAGAGAAGAGGAGGAGGGAGGAGGAGGGGGAGGAGAAGAGGAAGAGGGTAGGAGGTGGAGGAGGGGAGAGGAGGAGGAGGAGGAATATAACGCATATGCCTGTAGATTTAATAATGGCTGAAGTTGTTCCATGTCTTCTTAGAGTTGGCGACAGTGTAAAGAAATATAAAATCTTCAAACTTGATAGAGATAAGGTAACTATTATTTATTCATTCTTTAAGCAAAAAAAGATGAGTTACAATGTTATGCATTATGCATTATTTTTATGAAAACTTTGAAAATGCCTTACAGATTGTATCATTATTTATTATAACTCATATGCCGGTACATAACTATGGACAAAGAGTTTATAAATCTTTGAAAACGATGCCACAATATGACTATAAGTTATACAGAAAAGTTATGCCCCTTGAAATAACTTTTACAGAGTTAAGTCCCCTGAGATATATGAAATTATAATGAAAATGAAAATGAAATAATATTGGGTAAGCAGCCGATTTCACACTAAAAAAAATATGACAGTGGGCTGCGCTGGAATGAAAGGAAGACGTGTAGAAAATTTCATCTCAATCGGATGGGCCGTTCGCGAGCGCATAAAGGACATATGGACATACAGACAGACAGACGGAGATCACCTTTTATATATAAGATGTGTCTCATTATGCATGGCCTTTCACCTTCCACCTTGCTGTGTTATAACAAAATAATTTGACTTTACTGTTTCAGCACGAAGTGAGATGTCTAACCAAGAACCACACCTCAGATTTTCCAGGCAGTCAACACTGACCACCCTACGGTAAAAACCACTGACAAACGCTGGCATAAAATATGTAATACCCATCTAGAACAGATGGAAAAAAATGATAATACAGGCGTTAAAAAGGACAGCACACAGAGATATAAATTATTCAGGTAGTTACAGCTTTCAAAAGGCAAAGGTCATCCCATGATAGAATTGATGTGTTAAAAAAATATAGAATCATTTTCCCAAGCATTCAGGTATAGTGGTTGGTAAGTAGTCTGGGGGGTTAGGGGTGGTGGTGCTACATAGATGATGACCCTAAAGTGTCTTGATCATACTATGCATCCAGCCACTGACTTGAGCCCTATGCATCCAAACCCTGTATGACAGCTCCAGGACATGTGTACACCACTGGCTGCAAGTGCCCTAGAAATTTGCCATTATGTGTGCCTACCTAACACATCCCCTACCCTGGGAAGACAAACCTTGACAACAAAAGGCAACAACAACAATGAAACATGACATAACAAGACCGGTGAATGAACAAGACCAGCAACTTGAACAAAACAACCCAGCATGCTCAAGTTGTTTTTCTACCTATACCTATTCACATAATCAATGATACATTCATCCGGAGATCTTCAATGCTGAATCAAGCATGTAGCTGAACAGTAAAAGCTCTCCTATGCCTGACCGTATATGAAACCCAGCAAACATTATGCAAATGAGAAATGCTCTCGGCAGGTGTTAGATCAATGCTTGAATAGTCTACAGCTGTGACCTGTGGACATTAATATCCTCAAAATGGTGGTTAGTCTACCAATGGATTTGGGGCAGGGGAGAAGGTGGTGATAGAAGGGCAAATGTGTGAGACAGTGGTTCTTAAATGGTGACTTCCCAACCACATATATCTCACTAACATTGTACACTCATGTATAAGAAGAGGGTCGAGGGATGTCAAATTAGATGTTTGAGAACAGCTGTTGGAATCATGAGATGATACCGAATGAGAAACAGTGACGCTAGAAGGCCCACTGGAACAATATCAAGAGCACAATATAGTTAGTTAGTTCCAACTTCACGGCAACGGGTTGTCCCCATTATGCTCCCTTCCTGTGCCAGTGAATATCACACAAAATGCTCCTCATTGCCCAATGTGAAAAGTGGAACAGACAGGAGTCTCGGCAAGCCAACAGCCCGCACAGGTACACTGTGCATAATGCCACCGCCAGAATCCCAACACAAAAGTCCTCCACGAAAAATACAGTTCATTTCGATGGAATCGCAGTCACCAGAAAGACTTCATTGACCCAGTTTTTATCCCATGTGGCCCGGTCTCTTTCCGCGGGGTGACCCGCCGAAAGCACCGCACAAAGCACAAACTCCGTAGCTCCAGTGACGACCCCCATGTGCACAATATATGAGAGGTAAAGATAATCCCATAGCACATACTGGGAGTGAAGTGTTCAGCCTTCATATATTCTAGGTCATGACATACAGGTGGGGTGGGGTGGTCCCTTCTCTTCCTTGTGGCCTTTCTTTCCTGACAATTCTGAAAATTGTCCAGTACCTATTTTTGTAAGGCTGCTTCGACCCCAAAAATGTACTAGTTGAAAACAATAATCTTGCCCCTGCTCTAGATTGAACCTGAGCCACAATCTAGACAAACAAGTGCATTAAACATTATAGGAGACTCAACAAACCGCCCACAACGCTCAATGACAAACGAGTACTAGTGTTTAGGTAACCAGTGGATAGACAAGGCTGTAAGAGAGTGTGTATCATTGCATGGAGTTATGGCTATAATGCCTAGCTGGATGAGAATCGAAGCACATCTGTTACTTCAGCCATGTGACATATAGTATGTTTGAAGTCTTGAATGTTTCTGTTGTTTTACAGTAAACATTCAAGACGGTTAGTTTATTTTGGTCACAATACAACATTGGGGTCTATGTTTGAAAAAATAAATGGAAGGCAAAAATCTAAGATTAAAGGAAAAGAGTATTCGGAGTAATAGACTTATGACGGAATTATGAGAATTTCTGAAAACAGTGGGGGACAAGAAGCGGAGGAGGAAAACAAGTTTTCCCCCATAGACCTTGAACTCAAGCGTAGTCAATACAAGTGCTACAACTTCTAGTAGTGGCCACTACTGGGGAGTGTACTGGAATGATGTTTGCATGTGAATTTGTTTTCTTTATTACCAGTGTCCCTAGCCATCAGGCAAACCCAGTCCAGCTTTTGAAGTATTTTTAATTTACATCCTCAAGTCAAGGATGAGAATTAAACATTTTAGTCCAGCTGACCCAACTAACCTGATGATAATAGGATGATGATGATGATGATGCAGTCTGTTTCCTTTAGCATACACCTCTTTCCCAATCGCAGTGATCTCCTTCACACCAAATCATCAAACACATATAGGTGCTCGCTGGTTCATCAGTAACATGTTAGCTAGTGCTTTGCTGAATAAACATCGTTCTCATAACAGCACACCAGAAAGACTGGATTCTTTGCCAGTTCCCGAGCCCCATTTATTTAATCTTTAATCTTCTGTATTTAAATTTTGGGTTTGGGTTTGGGGGTTGGTTTCTGTTTGGGACATGCTTACACGTCAGCCATGGCCATATGTATTCATAATAGTATAATACATATTGTCAGAGTCCAACAGGGGACAGCGATGCAGGGACATCGTTACGACCGCCAGGCGACTTAGCTCCCAGTAAGGGATGCAACAACTTCGTTGCGCCGCCAGGCAATAGGAGTTACCGGCCTGCGAGATCGCTGGCTGCCCCGCGGTCAGGCCGCCAACGCAAGACGCACGCCTGCCATGTAACGCCACGTCAGGCAGGAGGAAATTTTGCGAACCGGGTCCAGACAGCTCTGGGGACACGGAAAGGATGGACGTGTGATTGAGAGAAAGGCGTTGTATGGTTTCTGTATTGAAAGGCGAGTGTCCTGGACATCTTGCGAGTCAGACTTGTGAACTTTATTGTGGATGTAAGTTGTAAAGTATCCATTATATATATTTGTGATCATCGTTCTGTATCTGTATGTTAATAATCCATTGAACGATGTGTCGAGTCTTACGTCAAATCACGTTTTTTTTTACTGTCTCACACTGTTTGGAAAGCGAGCCAAGTTTAAAACCCTGAATGTGTGAACGTGGGGGCTCGTCCGGGAGTTGAACCCCGGGGCCTCTCGCCCCGAAGCGAAAATCATACCCTAGACTTGTGTTATTTCAAAGAATGCCCTAAAACTATCTGGGGCTACTTATAGACAGTATGCTGACAAAGGTAACAGGAAAGATAACATTGACACCTGGACAGGACATTCTTCTGCTACTACCTAGTGACAGAACTACTGACTGATTCTTGGCAGGGACCTTTTAAAGTGACGAGACAGATTCACCTGTAGACTACGAAATCCTTATAAAAGACAAACACAAAATATTTCACATAAATATGCTAAGACCATACCACAACAGAGACAACAAAAGGGACGTTTACGATAGCTTGTACGTGAATAGATCACGAAGATGACGATGCTAGTGACGAAATTCAACCCCTTTCTTAGACCGACAACTGCTTGAAGGAGATCAAAATTAACCCAAATTTAATCAGCGAGACAGACAGGTGCAAACAACTTGTACAAACCATCTTTTAAAAAACCCCAGGACAAACAGAAGTAGTACAGCATCACATCAACTCACATCAAACACACCCTTAGATGCAGACCATACACCATCCCATTACATTACAAAGAACATTTACATCAAGAAATCATCAACTTAGAGAAAAATAACAGCATAGACGATCCCAATCAGACTACTCATCTCCCATGGTCAAGTCGCAAAAAGGAAAATACAATAAGACTGTGCATCGACAACCGAAAACTGAATAAAATAACTGTTCTAGATCTGGAGCCATGGCAAACACTGACGATCTTTTGACAGAACTGACAGACGCTGGGTTTTCTTTACGATGTAGACATGACAAAAGGTTATTGGCAGATTGCTGTAGACAACAGAGCAGACATCTGACAGCATTTGCCCCCCTTTGGGGGACTGTACATGGTGAAAACTTCCCTTTGGGGTTGTTAACGCCCCAGCCACATTTGTACGGATGAACGACTCCTTCTAGTAGACATTCCTAATAATCTGCTATATTGACGACATATGTATTCACACAGAGACAATGCGGAGCACATTAAGACATTAACCAGACATTTGAACGGATCAGACAGCAGGACTGACAGTGAAGCCTGCAAAAGTAGACATAGCCTACCAGGAAATATCATTTGGGTTACAAAATATCCATGGCTTTGTCAAAGACAGACGATAAAATTTTGTCCAAGATACTAAAACTCTCACTTCCGACTACTAAAAACAAGTCAGAAGTTTGTTGGCTTAAAATTACTACCGGCAGTTTATTCCTGATTTTTCTGAACTGACCGAGGTGTTTTTAATCCTACAAAGGATAAACCAGAGAAAATTGTACACGATCATGCCTAAAAAAATTTCATTTCATAAAGTTCTATCAGTTTTCTGATAAGAATGAACACAATCTTATCCTTACATTGCCCGATATCCGTTACCTTTCAGATTACGCGCAGATGCTAGCTCCGTGGCGATTGGAGCAGTCCTGTTGCAGGAGTATACCACCTCCACCCCGTTTATTTTGTATCCAGGAAACTGAAGGCCGAGAGCGGGCATGGTCTTCCTCAATTGGAAGCCCTAGCTTTAGTTAGGGATTACAAAATTGTCTAGATTTCTTCTAGGATGCCATTTATCGTAGAATCGAGCAGCCCTTTACGATGATGAATTCAGGTATCCTTCGAACCATATGGTACGCGTTGGGCTTTGAAACTTCAAGATTATAGCTTTGAGGTTCGACATATCCCCGGCAGAACCAATTCATTGCCGATCTTTTTTTCACGTTGTCCGACCCCACCCCGTGAGCACCAATGTTGAGTGCAGTATGTAGAAATACACTCAACCGACACAGCCATTTGCAGTGAAAGTGGTTTTTCATTCACAAAAGCTGTGTAAGTTACAATATTTTGGGTAGGGTTAAATCC